>JAASAO010002344.1:0-115412 GCA_017311375.1 Mytilus coruscus
GCAGTCTGATCAAAACTAGCCCCACTATATATATATAGATATAAGAAGATGTGGTATGAGTGCCAATGAGACAACTCTCCATCCAAGTCAAAATTTATAAATGTAAACCATTATAGGTCAAAGTACGGTCTTCAACACGGAGCCTAGGCTCACACCGAACAGTAAGCTATAAAGGGCCCCAAAATTACTAGTGTAAAACCATTCAAACGGGAAAACCAACGGTCTAATCTATATAAAACGAGAAACGAGAAACACTTATGAACCACATTAACAAACGACAACTACTGAACATCAGATTCCTGACTTAGGACAGGTGCAAACAAATGCAGCGGTTTAAACGTTTTAATGGTATCAAACCTTCACCCTTTTTCTGAAACAATAGTGTAACATCACAACATAGAAAGACACACTATAAAATATCAACTGAAATAGCTTAACTCAATCAAAGGACTTAGTAACACCATTGAACATACACTGAACAAATAAATTTGACCTATGATACAATGTAAATTCAAAATAAATAAACTAAGGAAGAATAATAAAAGTAACATGTTATATCGGTTTGAAATGTTAAACAATTTAAGAAAAACAATATGCTCGAACAAAAATATCAGCCATTTGCAATAACTTTAAACACAGGTAAATAAAATAATTTTGTTGTTAGGTATACGTATACAGTTACAATAGAGAAAGGAAATATTTTAACAAAATAAATAATTTTGATGTTCATAGTACGAAGTGGAAATTTATATTAGTATCAAACACTTATCAAAGCTGGTATATAGACCAGATATAACCCTGAATAACATTAAATAACAAAAAAGCATTACAATTAGTATCAACAGGTCAAATAAACAAGAAAGTACGATTTGAGAGTACTCGCAGTTACTGACAGCTAGTTAAAAGCCAAAACAATTAATAATAAAAATCATGCATCAGAGACTAAAATCAACTAAAACACTTCCCAGGATTTAGTATTTTAACGTCATGGACAGTCAAAGAAGACATGACTAGTGCAATGCCAAAATAAATGTATCGACAGACAGTAGGATAGTTAGGAGTTTAACCTCTTTATAGATCAAAATGAACGTGGGTGTGTCTTTAAACATCCCGTTTGAAAAGAATACTAATTTAGTTATGTTTTAATTTGCTGATGACAAAATCGATATTAGTGCCAATGTAAACTATATTCAAAGATCTAATTACAACATTGGTAAGATAACCTGAACTTATAAGTTTATTTAAAGGTTCGATGAGTTTACACGGATCATATAGTGATTTCCGCGCTTTAAGTACAATATTACCGTAAAATTTAGGATGTGAAATACCGTTTTAATCAGTTTTCTACAGGTACAGCCAAATTTACTTATCAAATCTTTGTATCTATGAAAGAACTTAGAAAAGTTTTACGTAATTTATGGTAACGAAATCCCTGACTTAATAATTTACTAGTGATGCATTGATTACGTTCGTTAAAATCTATGACATCACTACACACACGGGCATAACGAACGAGTTGGGATATATACACACCGTATGATGGAGCCAAAGGAACATCGCTGTCTAAAAAGGAAAATTAACAATAGGGAATGAAAATCGTCTCTTTGTCGTAAATTTTCGTATGGAGTTTTCCTTTAGAGATTGAAATGTCCAAGTCCAGAAAAGGACAACTACTGCTGTTTATGTTAGATTTAGTTAAAGTAAGTTCTATTGGGTAAATTTCGGTAGTATATTTAGAGAACTCTGGATTATTTAACGAAAAATATCATCTAGATAACGGAAGGTATTGTTGAATGTATCAACCAAATGTAACAATGACGTGTCTTTACTGAGTTTGGTCATAAACTGAGATTCATAGCAATACAGGAATAAATCTGCTATTAAAGGGGCGCAGTTAGTGCCCATAGGAATACCTACTACTTGTCGATACACTTTATCGCCGAAACGTACATATATGTTGTCCAGGAGAAAATTTAAAGCTTCAATCATATCTTCACATTTCCAGTAAGTGTATCTAGCATACTTTCCTTTTCGTTACAGAAAAGCCTTTAAACGAGTTACAGCAAATAAATTTGTAATGAGATTTTCAAAAGACCATTTAATTAAATATGAAAACTTTTTCTTGATAAGATTGTGTGGAAGTGTAGTATAGAGAGTAGAAAATCATAACTGTCAACAGAATTAAAAGGACCATCAAAAGCATGTATTTTATCTAAAACCTCTAAAGAATTTTAACACTCCAAAATAATTAATACCATTATTTTCATAAGCTTTATTACAAAAGTTAATAACAAGTTCTTTGATAGTAGTAAGGAGGTAGTTAGAAGAACTGATAGATTGGTAGTAGAACACTTACTAGATGCGGAGATGAAACGGAATTTAAATGGTTTTTGTGCAATTTAGGTAACCAGTACATAGTAGGGACTTTCAAATGTTCGGAAGAGGCTTTAAGCTGGATAGTGGCAGTGATATGCTTGTTTACAATTTGACTCTCTGTGGAACGTACGGACCTGAATGTAGATGAATTTGTAATTTCGTTTTGGAGAACTTCCGTGTAGTATATGCGTCACACCACCACAAAAAGAAAAATGGGGTCACCAAATTTGTTTTTAACTACATATCAAAATAGGTAAATTCATAACACTTTCTATTATAAAATTATTTTATCTGAATTATCTCCTTATTTGGCAAAGTTGAAAAAATCTAATCAAACACAAACAAGGTGTTTTTGAGAAATTACAGCTGTTACTATGATAAAACACACAATTTTCTATATTTCTATTAAAAGTCTTTTACATGAATTACATACAACTCTCATAATTTGCACTTTTGATCAAATTTCTAGACCAAAGTTATCTGCTTCTTCCAAATACCAGATGGAATAAGACCGAACCACTTGATATACATATTGTTTTCACAAGCATCCGCCCACAGGGCATAAATTGCCTGGGCTGTCATGAGAAATTTTATTTGACCCATTATATGCAGAAAATGATATTCCTTTCCTACCTTAAAATGAAAATGCACATGTAATAACTCATAACTTAAATTATCATAACGTTATTACACTTTGTTTACACTGAAAGTTTTATTCTAAACTAGAAAAGTTAGGCTTTGTCAAATGCTAAGGCGATTTTTAATGCTTGGATGAATCCATCTCTTTAGCACTTCTATACATTTAAACCTTTTTAAACCTGTTTATCTACTTTTGACCTTAAATATTTATCCCTAATAATTTTATTAACTATGTATTTGCATTTAGGTATCGCAGATCAAATTTATTCGTTCATAGTGTGTTAATTTACGTTTTTCATTGAGTTAAGCCTTCCAATTGATATTTTATCGTGTGTTTTCTATGTTGTGATGTTATACTATTGTTTCAGAAAAGGGAGAAGGTTTGGTACCATTAAAACGTTTAATCCCGCTGCAATGTTTGCACCTGTCCTAAGCCAGGAATCTGATGTACAATTTGTTTGTGTAATTTATACGTGTTTCTGGTTTGTCGTTTTTTTATATATATTAGACCGTTGGTTTTCCTGGTTGAATGATTTTACACTAGTATTTTGGGGCCCTTTATAGCTTTTTGTTCGGTGTGAGCCAAGACTCTGTGTTGAAGGCCGTACCTTGACCTATAATGGTTTATTTTTATAAATTGTCATTTGAATGGAGAGTTGTCTCATTGGCACTCATACCACATCTTCCTATATCTATTTAAATTGCCAACATTTTCACTTCTATGTATGTGTAGCATAGCCAGACCACACAATTTGCTTTCCGTCATTGTTGACCTGTTCCATGTTTTAAGGCGCCGTAACGCAGAAAACGATCTCTCACAACTGCAAGACACAACTGGCAAGGCCAACATAAGCAGTAGTATTTGTTTTATATTTGGGTAGAACTACGTGTGCAGAGGAGTTGAGTACCGTTCAGCGATATTTACCAGTTCTAATTATATAAATATCGAACACCCCCTGCCATTATGATTAATCACCTTGTTGATTAAACTAACAACCAGTGCTATTAAAATAAAGCAGGATTTAAACCATTATTTTTATTTTCTGAGTTTTTTTCTTTATTCTTTCTTTTTTTCTCAGCCCGCAATAGGAGGCAACTACCTACATGCCACCATGTATTTTACGGCCCTTGTCCAAACGATAGCTAGCTAGGTCTCCATCTTTTTCAAATTCCTGGATCCGCACCTGAAAAAAATGTACCATTAATGAAATCCCTCGTGCAGATATCCGAGTCAAGTACATAGACATATACTATTAATAACCACATTTAGAGCAGTAATCAAAAAGTTGACAAATGGTTTCTGCTTGCTGTTCATTTTTTTAGAGAATCAAAGTGTTTGTCTTTTTCATTTTTAGCCATTGCGTTGTCAGTTTGTTCTCGATTTATGAGTTTGACTGTCCCTTTGGTATCTTTCGTCCCTCTTTTCGCAACAATTGAAACATTGCAATAATTTATGAATTTAGAGTACAAGGTGATAGGCCGTGCCCTGGAATAAGTTACCGTGAGGTCATTCCGATGTATTGCTATCGCGGGAAAATATGAATGGCTTCTCATATCC
The DNA here is from genome assembly GCA_017311375.1 of Mytilus coruscus. NCBI lineage: Eukaryota > Metazoa > Mollusca > Bivalvia > Mytilida > Mytilidae > Mytilus > Mytilus coruscus. The sequence goes on from JAASAO010002344.1 coordinate 4,574, forward strand.
AATCTTTTAGAAAATCGTTTTTAACAGAAGAGTGCCCCATGCACGTGCACTGCACTATAATTAGAATAGTAGAATAGAATGATATACAAATGGATGAAAATTATATATACATTTAACCGTAATATTAATATAATATATAACAACAACTATTATTATATTAGTATAATAGTCCCCGGTATACTGATTTATATCACTACAATATAATAGTTATTACGGTGCGGTTGAATTTCTTGTCATTCATTTATCATCAACGCACGAAAATGTATCAGAAAAAATATCTCTGTAAATTTACCTCAGTTTCAGGTATAGAGATGTGATCTGTTTCTGTGACATGTGCTTTTGACCATCCACAAGAACTTGCGGTCATCCGATGTTCGATACTTCAGTACTTTGATTAATGCTTGGATTGATAACTTTTTTATGAATCAAATATCGAGTTTGAATTCGTCCCGGTTAACACAGCGTTGCCAGAATGAATTAATCGGTTATAATATTAGGATCGGGTATACACCTCTTTTTCCATCTTACTTCTGCATGTTTGTATTTAAAAAAGTAAACATATTTTCTGCATATTTTCATCATTGTCATTTCTGCATGGTGTTATTCTGAGGTATTGCACACAATATAGTCTACATTATAAACCTATTTAATTAGTCTTGTTTACACACAAGTGACATGCTCGTGACGCAACTCTGCAAAAAAAATATTTTATTTTACAAAAATTCCTGTCTCGATCCCTTTCCTTTAAATAAGCATAGACTATTCATAATGTATTGCCACGCGGGTTTACCTAGCGTAGAGCCATACGAATATATCCTCTGCATAATGCATTGCTTTCTTATTTATGTAATATAAAAAATAAGGAGATATGATATGACTGCCAATGAGACAACTACCCGCCACTGGTCGAATGAAGTCAATGTAAACAATTACTATAAACAACCATCCTGTTTTCAACCATTGAAGAATAAGAAAAATAATATGTAGTCTATAAAAGACTCCAACATGACAATGCGTAAAATTTCAAAAGAGGAAATCAACGGCCTTATTTATGACAAAAATATTTTGATACGAAAACAAATACCATGTTGTGAAGTGACAGACATGAACCAAAGTTAATGACAACCTGTAAACCACAGGCTTCTCAATTCTTGTATAATCATGAACTAGGTGAAAGCATATAGAGCTGATCGCGTGCAAGATCCTCATGGATAATCAATGAGGTCGTTAAACATCCCTTGCAGTAGACTTTGGTTAAATTTTAAAAAGAAATCTTTAAAATGCTATCGAAATGTAATAATCCTAACTCATTTAACCTCTCATTCCACTAAATATTAAAATGCATTTACAAGTGATCACATAACTTTCCTGACCTCTTTTCTTTAACCGTAATACTATATTCTATTCATTCATATTCTTGAATTGAGACTTGAGAATAAAATGTTACTTCAAAATTACATTTTCTAATTTTGAATGATGTGTAAAGCAAAATTATATCCGCCCCGGAATCCGGGTGAAATTTGATCCGGTAGAAAACAATGTCATAGTAGTTTTATCTGGGCAGTTGAACTATTGAATAGTTATTAAAAAAAACCTCAATCTTTACAACTACTATGAAATAATAATAGTGTGCTTCTTGGATTCATGATAGACCGCACGAAGTAGTTTCTCTTCGATTGTGCCCATTGTCCTTTCTTGGAATAAGGAGATAACTTGCGTAACTAACGACGAACGTTTTAACCCCGTATTTCGCTAGAGGCGTGCAATTGCGTACACTTCGCCAATTATGTGGTAAATGAGAGATAACTCTTACTAGTGAAAACTAAATTTTCAGAAAAACTCTCAGCCTCAATTTGTCGAATTTTATATATTTATATAACATTTAGAACAGCATGACATTTTCAGATGATAAAACGCCTTTCAGTAATCGTTTTAAGGTTATCACAGACCATAGCTCGGTTTTATTCATCATGTTCATTTAATGCTAAAGAATTCTGTTGGAAATTTTCGTTTCTAGTAGCAAAAATTGGAAAAGATTATTGTTTTCAATCCAGATACGGCCAGAATTTTTGTTTACGGTAAAATAAGAGTCATTTTTTGTCTCAAATATCTAAGACTGCCCTCAAATCAAATGGTCCGTACCTTAGACTTTAAATCTATCTAGAGCTTATACTGATTTGGGATGTTATTTTAAAATAAGCTGGGGCGTTTGGGGTTAAACATGTTTTCGTAGGTAAATAATATTGCTGTGGACCTTTTGACAGTGTAGTAGTCTGCTCTTTGGTGGGGTTGTTGTCTCTTTGACACATTCCCCATTTCCATTTCTCAATTGTATAGAGCATTACTTTCTGTTTGGTGGCATAGTGAAATAGAAGTTAATACGTTCTTGCTCAATCCTGTGTCGCTTTGAAGGTGTCATGATTGTCATCCTCAGCCTAAGCAATGTGTTACTGTTATTTAAATTTCAAAATGACTGAGCGACGTTTTTTCGACGCACTGGTAAACTCCACCATAGCGAATCACATGACTTTGACAATCAGTAAATTCCAGCGAAAAATATCTTTACAAGTAAAGAATTGTCGCATAAAATTAAATACTAGAGTACACGGGAAATGACAAAGTTCACGAAGTCTAGTCTGATAAATCATTTTCCAAAAAAAAAAGTCCAAGCAGAGCCCTCTACGCCCACCTCTGGATCCGTCACTGGCTGCAAATAGAAATTGACCTGTATTTATAGTGCTAAATCATTTTACAAGATTGAAAAACATCATTTGTTCCAATCTCAACTTGAATGTTGTATTCGACCTTTAAACCCCACACAGTAGTGAAATTTTCTTTCATGCAATCGGCAACAAATGTACACATTGTATATTTATATCACCGTTAAGGGTTAAAAGATCGAATACAATGTATACAAAATTACACATAGAATTTTATTTAAACAACAAACACGTGTCAAGAATTTGAAATAAATTTTCCTACATGCGAGACCTAAATTTTTATACAAAATCGGCTTAATTGGTAGCAGAGGGCACACTCAGGCGGATTTAGCGGGATGGCTGAGGGCCATAGTCCACCCTTTTTATAAATGTATTTACATTAAGAAAAACATTAAAGTGGTTATTTATTTATACCAGAGAAAAGTATAAAAGTAGTTAAGAAAGCGAGATTTTGATTGGATAAAACAAAAAAAATATGCTAAATTGATTTTAGCTTATGCAAAATGAATTCAGCTTATGCTAAAATGAATTTAGCTTGCTAAAATGAATTTAGCTTATGCTAAAATCATTTTAGCATATGCTAATTATAATATAGCATATGCTAAAATGATTTAAGCATATGCTAAATTCGATGTTTATGACCCTTATTCCGCGTCATAGAAGTCAATCAAAATGAATATCCAGGAAAAAACAAAAACAAAAAAAATAAAAAGGTAAACGTGGTATTCTTGCATAGGAACCAGCTATCAACCCAAGACAAAAAGACAATAATGCTATACATAATCAATATAAGACAATTTAAACAATGATTTATATGTTTATGAAGTGTTTTTTGTATACCTGATAAAAATAAAATCCACCAAAAACAATGACTAAACTTCGTAAATAGTTGTAATGAGCATATCCCTGTGTATTGTATAAAATCAAAAAATTCGTATCAAATACTACGCTTATTATGATAAATTTAAAGATAAAGTAAAATAAGAGGGAAGTAATTGATAACGTAAAGATTATGCATAACTATCTTCATTTCGATATAGCTACCCTCATAGTGACAAAACTTGTTTAATCAATACTTGTTTTATCATTAGGTCAATGTAACTAGGTTACATTGTTTTTTTTGTGTATTTATAATTCATTATTTCTTTTATTTTATTAGACATTTAATATAAATTTCTATAATATTTTAGTAATTATTGATAACTTTTCTTTAGAATTATAGATTAAACAGAACAAATTTGGAAATATTTTCCCTTTTTTGTGCCCCCATAAGGACAATGTCAGAAGTTGGAAAAACTATTAACTAATATTTCGTTTACCCATTATACCCGAAATTTTCCAAGGGAACATAATGCTTTTAATTCTAGTCTCTGTGAGTATTTACTTTGAGTCCAAAATCTTTAAGCATGTTTTTCGTCCGTAAAAGTTGTACATTGAATTAAACTAAATATTAATGTAGCGATGTCGAAAACTTTTTATATTGAACTTGAAATTTTTTCTATGCCTTTTTTTGTTGAGTTTTGGACACCATTGCTTACTAAAATATATTAAAGGATTCCATGTTATTAAATTAGCATTTTCCTTAGCATAATCTCATTCAATTAATCAATTAATCAATCAAAACGATGAACATGTGATTTTACAAGATTTTCAAGATTTATTAATAAACATTCAGACACATTTAAATGTGTAATATGAGGTTAAATATATAAATCGCATGACAGATAAACATATAAACATTTTTTAAGTCAATGCATATTATTAAACACCAAACAGTGTGAAACATTATGTAAATAGTAACAAAACATATATATATGGATCAAAATGACAGAAATCAAAGGAAAACATAAACTTTTCTGATGAACACACGAAGCCTTTTGTATAATTCATTAATTTGAAAAAAACAATAACACTTTTGTATTTATTTCTTTAGTAAATTAATCTGATTCTTATATCTTCAGATTAGTTGCGTTTGTCTGAACGGAATATCGGCATTCTTGTATGATTATGGTGAGTTAATGCTACCCTCTTAGTAGGTCGAAAAAATATATTAAGCAATTATAACAATATTTGATGTATTTACCTAGTTTTTGGTTCCTTTTTTAATATAAAAATAAGGACATATTGATGCTTTGCTTTTACGCCAATTGTAATTTCATTAGAGCAAAAAAATACTTTCATTTATACCACAAACCATATTTCATTTGCAAAATTATTTAACATTTCATTTGAGAAATTAATACAGGTATAAATGATAAATATATGTAGAAAAGAGACTATAAATAGTAACTTTAAAACACACTTTAAATTAAGCATAGTAATCATAAATCAATATGTCATGTGCATCCACTCTCTTTTCCTGTTCAGCAGGATGATCTTTGATGGTTTTTGAGGAAGGTCACAGTTGCTTTTCGAATTCTGTTTTTAAGGATGTTCGCTCCTCTGTTTCAAAATAACAAGCATTTTAAAAAAACTGTTATACATTGATAGTATATATATAACGGAACTTAAAAGTAAAAACAAATGATATATCCGTGTCTTTGTTTTTGAGATCCATATATAATCAATTGAAAATTTGATGGGAAATGATTCTCTCTAGATTTTTCATATATTTAACATTGGCACCCTTTTTCTTTCAACAACTATGAAAAAATAGCAAGAATTGTATAAATTTTTCAAGATTGTTACAAAATTATGAAAAGAAAATTAGGGGTTAGTGAGCAAAATATTTATTGCCAATACATGGATAAAACTTGAGGATCCCGAATATCTGACAAAAAATCAAAGACATGAGTACCAAACATCCTTAATTGCTGAGATTCGAAATTCTGTTGTCCTACATCGTGGATGTGTTCATTGAATGTTTTTATAATGACCTATTGGCCACATCGGTTGTGATTCTGGCTTTGCAAGGTTTTTTTTTGGCACACGTGGTCATTTAATATTAAAGAAATATTTCGTCTGTTTGTCTCCGGTTGAATAAATATCCATCCAGTCAACTCGAACTCAAGAAACTATACAATTTATACCTGAGTTACTCCCAGTTTTGAACTCACTTTATTTTCCAGGGGGAAGGGGTATTTATCATACGAGTCTAGAAATTCAGGATACAATGTATATTTAAAAAAACTTTCCTCACTGGTTACCTGTTAAATGTAGCAAAAGCAGTATTTATTTTTTTTTTTTTTTGCCGCAAAAGAAATACTGCATTTAAATAATAATAAATATGGCGCAAATGCATTGCGGCCTGAGATGTGGTTTGCTTGCCATTAGGACAACTATCCATCAGAGTCAATAGAACGTGGATGTAAGCAACTAAACTTGTTTCGACTGTTTATGTTTGTTGTATCAGGAAGCTGATTTAATGTAATTACGTTTCAAATGAAACCGTAGAATATGAAAACTGCCGTTATCTCAATCAAATATGGGAATCTATGTTATTATACCTCAGTAATTCCATATAAAAGAATGAACTATTTGTACTGAATGAATAGTTTCAAAGGCATTTCACCACCAGTTAATTATTTCCAATGTTTCGTAACTGTTACAATATTGGTTTGGGTGGGTGGGTGGGTGGGGTAGGACATTTATCGGGACCTGGATCCGGTTTTAAGCTCAGGATTTCGGATTGACCCTTTCGGGATCCGGGAATTCTTTTTCGAATTTCGGGATGTCGGATTTAAATTTCTTTAAATTCGGGACCTCGGATTTCATGTCTTTAAGCCCGGGATTTCGGGATCAGGACCCTCCGACCCCCTCAATATTTCCCTAACATTTCATACTTTTTTTTTATCGGACAAATTACGTCATTGACAATTCGGGTGGCTTGGACTTTTTCGCTCGAGAAGATCAAACACTTAAACAACAGATGACTGTTTATTCACAAAGTCATCATTTTTTAGGGCTCAATGTTTTCAAACTTATAAATGATTAAGCAGTAACAAGGTTTTAGATTAGAAGAAAAATATACTTGAAGAATGACAGTTGTATATAAGAGCAAAGTCCCCAATAACAGAAGGTAAATCAATATACATTTAGATTCTTATATTGGTAGCAGTGGATTATAGGATTTATCCAATCGAAATAGTTAGATTATTGAATTTTAAATTCATGCAGAGCCTCGGCGAAGACTGTTAAATTCGATAGTTTAAATATCGAGATTGGATAAATTTTATAATCTACGAGTAACTATGTAAGAATCTGTTTTTCTAATTATAATGAAATAAAAATCATTTTGGATAAACAAAAATCCCCTGCGGGTGCCTTCATCATTCCTGATTTATACGTCATACACATAAGAAATTGATGAGCAAAACCTGCATTTATGCAGCTCTGGATCAAATGGAAGCAAAAGTTAACAAAAGATCATTTTTAATAAAGAATATTGCATTTTAGAATGAAATAAATATTCATATGTAATAATTAACAGCTTGAACGACAAATTCTGAAGGTCGAACAATTTCAGAGTAGTAAAAGTTTTACAAAGTTGTCAATTTCTCTAACACATGTTAGCACATTTTGAATCATTCACAGAGCTGATAAACGTTATGACCTTTCAGCTTAGCCAATTATCTACTGAGGCCATCGGCAACCACACGTTGTTTAATTTTTAAACAATAGTTTCGGAAAGGGTTAAATTGCCAAAGAATTAGTCTTAGAGAAAATCAATATACAACATGTACTAATGATTCCAAAATCTTTAATATTCTTTTAGACTTCCACATTTAAGCAGGAATCCAAAATCTACTCGAACATTATTCACAAATATTCCTGCAATAATCCCATGAAATAGCAGATATAATACAATATCCTGCAGAGGGATGGGATGGGGAACGATCGTTTCATGCACGTCGTACGAGGACTTGTTGATTATACTTGTAACAGCATAACAAAATATGTCATTTTACGTCATTGTCAACAATAATTATCTTTATTCCGAGCGAAAATAATGGCACAGTAAATTCAATAATGTCAATGAGTCATGGGCCAGTAGCAAGGAAAGTTTTCTTAAATTTGGCTTATAAAACTGAAACTGAAACTTTAAGAACTATATACATGTAGGACAATTTCAGGAGTGTGTAAAGAAGGTAACTCCAAATCCTCATATATTTCTCTTATTTTCTTACATCAATCTTAGTATTTACTAAGAGTTAAGGCAACGATCTTATTGACTTCTCCGGAAGAACCGCTTTTAATTTCTTGCAAAATATTAGAATTCGCGTGAAAACCAATAGTCTTAGTTATTTGTGCATTTAAAAAATCCGACACTGAGTAAAACTCTCGATGTATAATTTAAGTATGAGCATGCTGAAACCGTATCACAAATTCTGAGCACAACAATTACAAGCTTTTCCATATCGTACCGGCTGAGATATACATACTCCATAAACAAGAATCGATACTATTTTTTCCTAAGGAATACAAAGTAGGAAACAATCAAGTTTCTCATAGCAAAAGAATATTTCTATTGTATGCATGAGGTCACTGAAATAACAGTTTTTGTCAAATTCGATGTATAGGTCTAAAGAGAGACAAAAGATGCCAAAGGGACGTTCAAACTAAGACAGAAAAATCTGTAACTCTTTTTCCTTAATTTTGAGAAGTTTGATTGTTAATTGAGCAGACATAATGATAATCATCAATTTATATGTAAAATTTAACGTCGAGCTAACTTATTTATCTTTGTTTTTTTTGTCAATTCGTGAAGACACCCTTCTCGTGTAAGTTTCAAATAAAACAAAAAGCAGGAAGAAAAACAACAGTTGGTTCCTATATGAATTCTGCAAATCTGCTTCAAACATGACAAATATGGTATTGAGGTGAAAGCCAAGCATACCGATATGAAAATAAGGAGATGTGGTATGATTGCCAATGAGACAACTATCCACCAAGGTTCTAATGAAGAGGATGTAAGCAATTATAGGCAACCGTACGACCTTCAACATATGAGAAAAACTTATACCGTATAATCGGCTATAAAAGGCCCCGACATAAAACATATGAAACAATTCAATTAAGCATGTTTACTCATTTATTTATTTTTGGACAACAAATGAGTATAAAGTGACTGTATTGGTGCAAACTATACTCAAACTCGTGTTCTATTTCGACCTTCTATATGGAATTCGAAGGTGGACAAGATAACACAATTTAACACGAAATAAGATTCGCATGTTGTCTTGATTGAAAAATATTGCAACTCAATTTTAAGCAGAACTAGACACCATATAGAATATTAAATAATTTCAAAACTTAGATTCATTACGAGAAGATAAGGGTACTAATTAAAGTTGTGCGTGCAATGGAAATTTGAAGGGTTGTCAATCGTCCAAAGAGCACTTATTTATACGGTATTAAAAGATAAGATGATAAAAACACTAAGAATACTGCATGGTACTATAGCCTCAGATTGTCAAACATTGATACCTTTGAAGTAATTCTCTTACAGACAACTTGCAATTTTGGAGAAACGTTTGGCTATACTTTATTTATTTATTTGTCCACATGTTATTGAATACTGACTGATAAGCTATTGTACATTTTTGTAGTTTATAAATAAACCGATGGTTTAATTAGTAAATTCACCCATAGCGAACCTCACACGGAAAGCTTAAGAATCGCAGCTCGGCGGCGTCTTTAACGGAGAAACAAATAGATAAACCTCTATGAATGTGTTCCAACTATTACTTCCAAAGCACTTCTGGTTTTATGGGAGTTTCTGTACTTCTATTGAAATTTGTTTTAAATTGAAAGTTTTAACAGTGAATCTAAAAATTTCAATTATATGTTTAAGGTCCCACAACAGAGGTTCCATCGAACATATCTACACGTAAGTAATATAATTTTACTATATATAGAGCATATGACATATATAAATTGAGTTAATATGAAGAGTCAATAAAAATATACGCAATTACAAATTGCCTTACGCATTTAGAGAATTCGTTCTTTTTCAAACTTGGAAGGTTTAGCTAGCTATTAAACCACTTTAGCACATTTTTTTTTCTTGGAAAATGCCTGTACCTAGTCAGGAATATGATAGTTGTTTTTCACTTGTTCCGTTGATTGCCTGTACCTAGTCAGGAATATGGTAGTTGTTTTCACTTGTTCCGTTGATTGGTGGCGTTTGATTTTGTCAGTTTTATGGACTTCCCTTTTGAATTTGCCTTAGAGTTCGATATTTTGTTATACTTTTTGGAAGAAATTATAAGTTGTATCGTTTATAAATCTTAAATTGTGGGTAATAATGATTTTGCTAAATATGTATGAATTCTGTCCAGTATGAGGGATTTGTATGTGTACCGGTCTTGTACATGTTGTATGGCGTGTTTGGACTGATATTTTATATAATATTTTGTATCAACTGATGTCAAAGACCTGCTATATAAAAACCTTAAATGTTATGAGGAAGAAACAAATAAAAAACATTATCGTCCGTTCTAAATTCCTTAACGAACTGACGTGTCTAAAACATAAATTCGTTTGTATTGATATAATTAAAAGAGACAAAAAGTTCGATTTTAAGTCCTTCGTTTTAGCAAAAGACTAAACCCTATGCGTTGGAGAAAAAAAGCTACGTTTCGTTTCAAAGTTAATTTATCATAATATATACATGATATATATGTGTTTATTTCAGCGGTCAGACTTGTTGGTGGTTCTTATAATTGGGAAGGGCGTGTAGAGGTGTACCATCGTGGTCAGTGGGGAACTATCTGCGATGACCAATTCGATCGACAAGACGCTCAAGTCATTTGTTCTATGTTAGGATACAGCAGATACGGGTGAGTTGTTTTGTAACGTCATTTTAACTTCATTCTACAAATAAAGTCAATCGATAATATTTTATTTTCATAAAGCTTTATCAGACAATTATCGGTGGTAACGAAAGGAAGCATATACTACTTGAAGTTTCAAGTTTCAAGTTTTATTTCTCAGGACCCTTATCCAGGGTATGTGAACAAATACAATTGAATATAAATTGACACAATATAACAAAATAGGTTGATTCAATGAACAAGACAGCATATCTACATGATAGGCATTTCCAAATATATGGAAGACGGACATATTAAATAAACATAAACATCATATTTGAATAAATGTATTAATATACAGTAACGTCAATCATTTTACTAAAGAAAGTATGAATTTACAAAATTTTGCAGCTTTGAAATTAATATTATAATTGTTTGAGTTAAATAAAGCATGAAATTTATCAACATTTGAATTTGTAGTGAATTCTTTTGGCAGTAACATTTTCCTCTCATTTTGAAATAAGAATATTGGAATGAATTATTCATTATTTACATGGTCTCGCGTGGTTGAACAAGGTAACAACCAATGAACGATCATGACCCTGAGAGTCTTCAATTTGAAAAGTAAAAATTGTTTGCAAACTACGGGTATCTTATAAATGCAAATGTTTGGCTGTACCTTAAATGGAATGTTTATATCCTAACTAGATTAATAAAGGCATTAATCCAGAAAAAACCGAATTCCTTGACCACATGTTCCTTTTATTGACAACAATGTCACATGATCTCTTTGGCGGGAAAATACTGGGAAAACCTAAATGACAGACAAACATTGTCTGGTTATTTATAGACAGTTAGATCAACAGCTGGTATAGGAGTTTCATTATCTGAAAACTCATTTAAAATATGAAAAGAGTAAAACTGGATATAAATAGTTCCATTACATTATTGTATTGGAAAAGAGGGAGTTAATTTAATAAAATTTTACATAACAAATATGATTTTATAAACTGCTAATTAGGCTTAATTTGGTTAAAATGACTTTGAAATTATGTGACTAAATATTTTTCATGATTAATTTCTTTACCTTTTTACCATGTGGTTTTCTATAAGACAATTTAAATAAAATTTGTCAGAAAACTCCTTAAAATAATAAAACTATATGTTGCATACATTATCACATGAAAAGCAATTTTATATCTGGATCCCTCACTTTAATATTCCTGCAATCTCAGGAAGCCACATCAAGTGTTTCCTCATCCTGTTTAATATGTTCCTACAAGTTTTGACCACTTATAGGACCATCTACAAAATGTATTTGATGCCCTCTTTCCAAATTAGCTATATACGACAAATACATGCAAGGTATATAATTCATTATTAATGCACAAAGAATCGATTCGACAACGCAACACAAAATCTCTGATTTGTTGAACTTTCTCCCCCCCCTCCTTGATTTTCATTCTGTGGTGAACCCTGGAATAATGAAATTCGTCACCTAATGAGTTACAGTCACAAATATCACAAAGTTTTCATATCTTGCTATTCCCAAAACCTGCCCTTTTCAACTGGCAGTTTATTATTAATACATCTAAACTTACATAAAGGTTTCCTTAAATCTGTAGGAAGTTCTATTAAATATTTTACATGGTTTTTTTAAATTTGAAAGTAAAATCAAATGGAAAAACATAACAATTGCAACAAGACACAATCTACATTACCATGATTACGTAGTTTGATATCGATTTTGACATTTTGAACATTTATTCTTCCACAGTCCATTAATAATGCGGAAGCCTTAAATTTTGGTTTCCAATGAAAATATCTGATTACACATCTTTGACCCATTTCTTTTAAAATATCATTTTTCTGATATACGAATGAAAATCTTCAGCAAAGAAGTTATAAAGACATTGCTTTTATTTCAAGGAGCAATCCAGTTTTAAATAACATTGGATGATACTCTTCTAGTATAATTGTTTAACTATTTTATATTGTTAAATTCGTTTAGTTCCTCATTTTCCAGTTTTGATGACTCTAATCGCTCAAATATAAAATAGAAATATAGCGAAAATGGAAGTAAATTTTGCAACTTTGATAAAAACGCATCGGTCGGGCTCGCTATTTTATGCGAACATAATGATTTTGTGTTTAATACATATATAGTTTGGTATACAGTTGAAAATATTAAAATATTAAGGCTGTGTTGAGCAGTATGTAAAACATATCATTTTATTGCGTCCCTGTGTAAACTAATAACACACTTTGACTATTCATTTCAATGTAATTCATATGCTTTTCCTCAACATAACGCTTAAAAATATCATGTTATGTAACCTTTACAGCGTGTATGTATTCCCAAGTACATATAACATTTCTGGCCAACGCTTCGTCATCCCTTTTATGCGACTCAACGCAAATCATATCAAAGTCGTGAATAGCTGAGTAAGTTCATGTTCTCCCGATATTCCCTCATGTTGTGAATCTCTAGATATTTGATATTGTCATAAAATATCAGGAACTTGAAATCTGTTGATCAACAATTATGCCTGTTCATTAGGAAGCAAGTACAAGTAACAATAACGTGGGATATTTATGCTTCGTTTGTTGGAAATGTTTTGAAAGAAATTTTTATGTTATTTTACCTATGGTCATGATTTGTTGAACAGGTGTAGAGAGAACCGTTTGAATATTTTAAAAGTAAGAGCCTTCGATCCAATCTATGTATGGAATATTTCTAGCAATTACTTAAAATTAGGCTAAATATATTTATCATTTAAAAATTCAGATTCCGTCTTCGTTATATACGTTGAAATGTCTTGGCAAATCCGAATATGCAGTATAAAGCAAGACATTCCTAAATTGGGCCATTGTATAAGTTTGTTTTCGTTAAACTTGTAAATAAAGAGTGTTCTCTGTTTTTTAAATAGTATTTTTGCATCAAAGAAATATGCATAAATTCTGGATTTCGCAGTCACCAAACACTTTCACCTAATGCTTGTAATCATACACAGTAGACTAAGTATACAGCACAGAATAAAAAATCACATGAATGCAGTCTACTAGTATATAAGTTTATATAAATGATCCACAATATAAGTTGAATTAAGTTAAATTTAACTTAGTGCATAACTGCTCTAAATTGAACGTAGCCATTGTTTACATTCACGATTGTTTGTGTTGCAGGTCCATTACGTCATATGGCACTCAAGATTTAGGGAGGTTCTGGGTCCATAATGTTAGATGATTTAGAGTGTTCAGGATATGAGAACGATATAGCTCAGTGTAAATCTAACGGATGGTACCAAAATGACTGTTCACACAATGAAGATGCTAGTATTTCCTGTGGTGTGTATTGAATTTACGCATATTCCGTGTGCATATTAAACAATATAACTGAAAATATAAGATATAATGACTGCTTTTACTTTTAAATCAGGAAAACGAAAATTTTGAAAATCACGCTTTCACTTATCAGTTTTACTGAAACAATGGTTGTCTTTCCTTAAAAATATGACTGCAGATAGTTTAAGATGTTCAGTTTAGGTATTCTATTATTCTGTTATTCTCTATAGCAGTTTTTTGTTTGCTTTGCAAACTCTTTGACGGTATCATACATAGTAAAGTTTTCAAGTGCCACGTTTATGTCCATAGGATTCGGTATCATGCAAATGTTTATGACTACTTTGATGTGGGTTATACGCATTAGGACTGTGAGGCCAATCATGTTTTCATCTATGATTTTTAGAAACAATAATATACATATTCAGTATGAAATAAATTGAATGATTTACTTTTGAGAGGGTCCGTGTAACCAATTCTTCCTTATAATATATACAACTAATAAAGGATCCTTGTCTTATCGCAGACAACATTTGTAGTCAAATTGTATGTAGCAAAAGATCTCTGAGAAGTCAGTAAAATGTCTAATTTGACTGGTTAGTAATAAAGATAACAATTAAACTTCGATGTGAATTAGACTCCATGTAACTATGTCAATAATATCAATTTTAAATGTATAGAAAATATACATATTCCCAAAACTTGAATTCATCATTATAGTAGTAGAGATCCTGCTAAATTTTAATATCCTAATTGCATCATACCATATTTTACGGATCTCACCGGGCAATTATTATTCTTTTGTAATATTATGTACAAACCATATTTTTTATAGCAAATCCAAAATCATGTGAGTATTATAGCATTTTTTTAATTATGTATCCTTATGATAACCTTTATTGTCAACGAATTGCGATATTTAGAAATTGAAATGTCCACGATTTTAAAATGGTTGCAATGAATTTATAATCTTCTCATTGTCTTTCGAAAAAGTATAAAATATGTGCTTTATACATAATTTTTATTGGTTATTGAGAGGATGATATTTTATTCTTATACATGTTTCGCCATGTTGATTATTAGTTTAGATCTAAAAGTAATTGTCACTATAAATTGAAATGTCGTTATTCCAATTCATTGTTATCCAGCGAAATATTTACATCAAAAGTCAACGTTTACTACTAAATATGTTAAAAGATGAATGTTTGAATAACTGTCTTCATTTGAGCATGAAGAAACCCGATTATTGATAACTACTGCATACAATCTGCTTATTTAGGTGTTAATCTATCATTAATTACCTCGTGTGATAAAATTGTTAAATGCATGTGTAGTGTCTTTGTAAGAGGTAATCATGGAAAATTTCCTTTCTCGTGGCTATAATCCCTACCCCTTTCCTTTTCCATGACTTGTCATCAGATGTGACATATCACTGGATTTATTTTTATAGTTGTGAGTAACTCGACGGGTGTACATTGTAACTCGAACCGATTATTCTGTAAAAATGAAAAACACGTTATCAATTTCATGCGTCCAAAACGCATTTCTGGATTTACCTTCATCAGGAATTCTCAAAGCCGAATATTTGAAAGCCGAACATGTATAAGAACCGAAACAGTTGAAAAGCTATATGACCAAAAGTACCTAAACAAAATAGCCAAATCCATCAAAGGTCAACTATGCCTGCGGGAGTTGAAATCTTAGTTTCTTTATAATTAAAAATTATAAACGGACTATTTAAGAAAGGTTTGTAAAATATAAACTGTAAAGATAATTTCTTGTTTGTTGTTCCATTTGATTTCTTTCTTTTATAATTGGTTTATTTTGAAATATATTTTCAGATTCTGAATCTTCTACTTATCAGTATGATTCGACAACGTCTGATACACTTGGAGGTATTTATTTTTTATATCAAGACTATCAAATAATATTTAAGGCATAATAAGGTTGCATAGGAATTCAGTATATTTGTATTACCCTCTTTTCAAAGATTGTCATCAATTGATACATTGTTGTCGAAAAGGTAAAACAACAGAAATACCGAACTCCAAGGAAATTTCAAAACGGAAAGTCCTTAACAATTGGCAAAATCAAACGCTTTAACACATCAAACGAATGGTAAACAACTGTCATATTCCTGATTTGGTTTTTTCACTATCTCTAGTTTTTTAATATACCAAAGAATAAAAGAAAATAGTATAAAAGTCACCCAAACAGCAACCAAACAGTATCAATTGATGAAATTGTATTTAACATCAGATTATCACCCTTTAACTGAATTTAATCTATTTGAATAAAAGGCAGGAGTAATTTACCGATATTCAACCTCGCTTTGAAAAAAAACCCCAAAGCGGATTGCAAAAAAGAAAAAACAGGAATTACATCGAAATGGATCGACACCGAATGCGTCTACAAAGTTAGTGCTTCCTGCTATGCATTTATTGCTTGCTATGCCAATTCAGACTCAGTAACAATGTTATGTAGATAATAGAACACAAAAGGAAACACAACAGATCGATTAATTATTCAAAATCTAAGACCATAAAAGATGTTCCTTTTGAGATGGTGACCGCTAACCTTGTGTGATATATATATATATATATATATATAAGAAGATGTGGTATGATTTGCAATGGACAAACGGACAACTCTCCATCAGAGAACAAACTGACGTAGCAGTCAGCATATATCGCTCACGTACGGCCTTGATCAATTAGCACAAATCCATACAACATAGCAAGTTAATTGGCCCCGAAATAGCATTTGAAACGAGAAAACTAACGCCCTGATTTATATGCAAAACAATAAACGAAAAACAAATATGTTTAACAGCAACAACGACAACTACGGAATTTCAGGCTCCTGACTTGGGAAAAAGTAAAATAACAAAATACCGAACTCCGGGACAGACACATACAGAATGTGGAGGTGTTAAACATATTTTAGGAGGCCAACCCTCCACTAACTTGTGACTAAGACTAAAATATCCAACTATACATATCCAATGAAATTATTGTAAAACGTCATAAACAGTCGGCGAAAATGCATGCAATGCCGAAATATAGATATCGACAGAATGTTGGATTATAGAAAACAAAGGATATGGGATATCCATTCATGACGCAAAATCAGTACATGCACAGCAAAAACACACAAAAGCAAAGAAACAGCTCTGTCTATTTACGCTAGACAGCAAGAAATGTCTATTTTAGTCGATTCTCCACATAACTCTGCCAAAGTTGTTTGTTTCCTTTAGAAACTCATTTTTATCTAACCTTCTAGTTTTATTCCAATCCTTCTTCAATCAAACCGGTTATTTTTAAGAATATAATTGTCTTGTTACAGGTAATATTTCAATACGCTTAACCGCAGAGAATCGAGGGTCACTAATGCTTTACTACGACGGAAGATGGGGCTATGTCTGTTACAACTCTAATCAATATGCATACCAGTTCAACTCAGTCTGTCGCTCTCTTGGATACTCATCGTATGTAATTATAGTTTGAATGATTTCATAAACAATGTTAATTATAATTCTAGTTTTGGAATTATAACGATTTTCCGGACAATCCTGATGAAAACTAGATACGTTGATATGCAAGAGCAAATAATAATCAATAGCAATTATCAGATATGAATAGCATGCAGAATTTCTAAATATGTGTCATTCAACTTGTATTTCTTCCGTTTCATGTGAGATTTGTTCGTTAAATTTCGTCAAAACTAAAAATACTTCACCCTTTATTATTTTAGAGCATACAGCATATCTAGATACTATAAGAGTCGACCTGCTATAGTTACAGATTTTATTGTCCTGGTTATTACTATAGCATTGGCGTAGAAGATTGTACTTGACGCAACTTCGGAAACAACACTTACTGCAATTACAAGTTATATATTGAATGTGGTATGTAAAGTGAATAAATATATTATTGTACTGTTGTTTCAGGGATTATTAAATCATGTGGGAGTATTTTGAAGATTGGCTTCATGATGAAATGATGCGCCTTCAACTCAAATTGCATAATTTCTATTAGTAATGAAAATTAATTGTGGATTTGCATGGCGGATAATGCATGTATAGCAGGATACACTTACCCTGTCGACACATTCGGTTTCGCCCCTTTGGATTTGATGCAAATTGCTCAATTTTGTTTGCTATCTTAATTTGTATTCGTTTTATGAGATTTGAACTTCGGTAAGTACTGTTGCATTAATCTAAATAGTATATTAAATGTAACTTATTCAGTATGTTAAGAATAGTTCTGAAAGTTATGCGATTTGAATTACCGTGGTTTGTCTTTTGGTCTTTTTCTTTTTGCCATGACTTTGTCAGTTTATTTCCGCTTATGAGTTTGAATGCCCTTATGGTATCTTTCGCTTCCCTTTAAGTCTCTCTCTTTGAAAAACAAAATGGTTACATTACATTTGTAATAAAGCGCTAATTTCCTTGGTGATTAAAATCGTGTTATCTGTATTAATCCATTGTGTTCGCATTTAATTTAATGTTACTCACATGTGTTTCTTTTTTATTATTATTATGACAAAGAATATCTTATCATCTAGAAATATAGTTTAAATTCCATACACAGCATTGTACAGGGTAATATAATTCAAAAGCAATATAGTTTACCTTAAAGTCGAGATACATTATCGATAGTTGATGATTATAATTCATATCATATAGAACATGTTTGGACATAGCACATGTTTTCGCTTTGATGCAAATTTTAAATAAATATATTTTAGATGATCTATTCTTTTAAATGTGTTCTGCCTTGGCACTGCCGCCTTACAGTTAGTTAACCAGTAATGATGTAACTACATGTGATTTATAGAATTTATTCCATGATGATGACGTTACATACATGTTTGTGTGGTAAAATACTGAAATACAAATAAAGAATCATAAACACCTGATCTTAGTGAAATTACTACTTTAACTGATTAAATAAATCAAATAAAAGTATATAGAATAATAGTAACAATTTCCTATGTGAAATGCGCTTAAAACAATTAAACTTATTCATTAAAAGATAAAATTGAACACCTAAAAGTGGCACTAATTGTGTTCCATAGATTTTTCTTTAAATAAAGTATGACGTATCAACATGCTATCAAGGTTATCTCGTGTATTTATACCAAAATAAACAAAAGTTTTATTCAGATACATAATTAATATAAACAAAATAAGTATGCAAACTTATTCAATAACACCTTCTTGACATTCGTAAAATATTGAAAAGTCATTAAAATAACGATAAAGCGTGTGTTTCATCAGTTAAGATAACACGATGTGAAAGTGAATGCGTGTGTTGTGTAACAAAGGTGAACAATGAAAACTCTTAATCAAGGTAAATAAAATGAATAATGAACTTACGAAAATAAACAAAATACATTTGTGATAATTGCAAATTAAATTAATTAATTACTTACTCCGTGATAGGCCGTAGATCAAGAAATTTAACAATGAGATGAGAACAAAACAAACACGTGATATGATTTTGATGTGGCTGCTGTGGAATTAACGGCCGACGTGATTAATAAAAAGGTATTAAAGTGATAGTAAAAATTGTCAATTCAACAGAACACTCCCGTCTGATGATTAAGGCATCACTATAAAAAGTATAAAACCAAAAAATACTACAATGTTCAATACTACATTTAACTGAAAATAACAACTAAAGTTCTAAATTGTCTAAGCTAAAGATACATTGTCAACATCAAAGTTTCTTTTTCTGGACTTCTCCCCCATGACTCGTCTAGAAATAGATACACAATTTCGGTCACTGGACGAGTGTATGTCACTGCACGTTCACCATTTCGCATGATTCGGACATCGCATGTACGTACTAGTTGATCGGATCCAGGATAAGTTCTCTCTACGATCCCTATAGGCCAATCGTTTCTAGCAGATTGCTTGTCTCTTATCAGAACAACATCGCCAGGAGAAATGTTTTTCTGTGGTTCGGTCCATTTACGTTGTGTTTGGAGTGTTTGTAGGTATTCATTTTCCACCGATTCCAACATTTATCTGCAAGTATTTGCACACATTTCCACTGTTTATTGTACATATCTTTGCTGTCGATTATTTGCTGATTGTTATTGATCTGTTGCGGTTTCTGAGTAAGTAATAAAGATGGAGAGAGTGGCATCGGATTTTCCGGATCAGTAGTCAGAGGGACAAGCGGTCTCGAATTCACAATTGCTGATGCTTCTGCCAAAAACGTAACAAGCATCTCATGAGTAAGCTTATTCCTAGAAGCTTCCATTAAGAGCGAATCTAGTATTCTTCTTGTTATGCCAATAACTCTTTCCCAGACACCTCCCATATGTGAGGCGTGAGGCGGGTTGAACTGCCAAGTTGTTCCTTGATTACGAAGAAACTCTTTCATTCGACCATCCTCGACGTTGATTGCTTGTATCCCTAGTTCTTTGATAGAGCCTACGAAGTTTGTTCCTCTATCAGATCTGAAATGACTCACTGGACCTCGTATGGCTGTAAATCGTTTTAATGCAATAATGAAAGACGATGAGCTTAACTCCTCTATTACTTCCACATGCACAGCTCTTGTTGTCAAACATGTAAACATAGCAGCCCATCTTTTGCTGTTTGCATGTCCACCACGAGTTCGACGAGCTAACACTTCCCATGGACCAAAACAATCGACGCCTACGTTTGTAAATGGAGGACCAGGTTCTAATCTATCTGGAGGTAATATTGCCATCTTTTGAGTACATGGAGATGCTCTACGTATACGACATTTTACGCATTTGCTAATGACGGATGATACAAGTGATTTTCCTCCTGTTATCCAGAAGCCTGCAGAACGAATTGAACCTTCGGTTATGTGACGTCCTTGGTGATGACTAAGTTCATGATAATGTCTGACGATTAGTAGTGCAATGTGATGGCGACCAGAAATGAGTATCAGGTGTTTTCAATGTCTGGAACATCCGAATATGTATTCTTCCACCAATACGTAACATGTTTTCCTTATCAAGGAAAGGTGTAAGACTGGCTATAGAGCTGGATTTTAATAGAGGTTTTCGTGTGGTAAGACACTCAATTTCGTCGCTATAAGTATCTAACTGAACTTCTCGTAAAACTAGTTTTCTTGCGTCATCAATGGCATTTACAAATGCTGAATCTGAGCAGATATGCCATCCTTTACATGATGATTTGCCAGCAAAAGAATGTGATACATGTTTTAAACGTGCTATTGCTTTCATAAGGTTTTTCCAGAGCGAGAATCTACTAAATCGATTAGTTCCTAAATGCTGTGAAAATTCAATCTCTGTCTTAAAGTTCACTACTTCCGGTCTGAGTTCCTTGTCAACATCTGGGTTTTGTAATGTAAAGTTCTCTGTATGATCTGTGGTGTCTTTCAAAAGAAACTGTGGTCCTCTGATCCATAGAGAATTTGCCATTTCCGAAGCATGTATGCCTCGCGTCCCTTTGTCAGCGGGATTGTTATTTGTAGAAACATATTGCCATTGCTTTGTGAGTGTGATTGATCGAATCTTCTGAACACGATTTGCAACATAGTTATAAAATCTTCTAGACTCATTATTAATGTAGCCCACCACTACTTTGCTGTCGGTATAGAATTTGAACTCCTTCAGTGGCAATTGTAGTTGATGCGCAATCGTATCGGCTATCTCGGTGGCTAAAACGGCTGAGCAGAGTTCTAATCTCGGGATTGTATGTCCATGAACAGGTGCTACTTTAGATTTTCCATGTAGGAATCCTAATTCAAGTTGTCCTGTATTATTTCGTGCACGTACGAAACTTACAGCTGCTATAGCTTTCTCTGAAGCGTCGCAAAAAATATGTACTGATTTCTCTTCTGTCTTAGAAAAAGAATCTGACAGATAAGTACGGCGAATATGTAACTGATTCAACTCTTGCAAAGAAGATGTCCAACGGTTCCAAGTATCGAAATACTCTGTTGGTAATGGTTGATCCCAATCGCTAGTGGAGTTAATCAATTGAGGTTGAATTAACCTTCCTTCTACAAGTACTGGAGCTGAAAATCCAAGTGGGTCAAAAATAGAGTTTATCGTGGATAGAACTCCTCTTCTAGAATACGGTCTGTCATCTGTCGATATATCAAATGAAAATGTGTCTGAGTCAAGGCTCCATCGGATTCCAAGACTGTGTTGTACTGGCAGTGCTTGATTCGTTAACTTTAAATTTTCCAAATTCTTAGCTAAATCCTCGGGAGGGAAAGCTTCCATAACCTCCTTGTTGTTTGATGCTATCTTGTGAAGCCTTAACTTTCCTTCTGTTTTGAGTGCTTCCTGTGTCCTTTTAAGTAGATTGACAGCTTCAGTAGCTGTTGGAAGTGAAGTTAATCCATCATCGACATAAAAGTCATTTAGAACAAAGTGAGTTACATCTATGCCAAGATTACTGCGCATAGCTGATTGTTTAAGTCCATAGCTAGCGATAGATGGAGATGCTGTATTTCCAAAAATGTGAACGCACATTCGATATTCTGTAAGTGGTTTGTTGATGTCATTTTGTTCATGCCATAAGAACCTTAGATAATCTCTGTGATGTTCATCGACTTTGAAGCTATAAAACATCTGCTGAATATCTGCAATAACAGCTACCGGTTCGAGTCTGAATCGAAGCAATATTCCCAATAGACTATTGGTTAGATCTGGTCCAGGTAGTAGCACGTCATTTAAGGAAACTCCGTTGCATTTTGCTGCCGAGTCAAAAACCACTCGGACTTTGTCCTTCTTACGATGATGGTATACTCCAAATATTGGGAGATACCAACGTTCTGTGTCGTTTGTTAAAGGTGGTGCTTTTTCGGCATGACCGTTTGAAAACATCGTCTCCATGAACTCTAGAAAATGTTCTCGTTTCATCTGATCTTTTCGTAATGAGTTGTCTAGTACAATTGCTCTTCTTAAAACTTGTTCGTAATTGTTTAAAATTTCGGCCTGTTGTGCCTAAAGGGCAACGGGCAGCTCAATTTCCGTTTTCATCTTTGCGGAAACTCGAGTCCATCATGTTCAAAATGATCTGTCTTCAATTGATAACCCAGGTTTATCATCGTCATCTTTCTTTTTCAAATACATCGAGTACTATTTCCTTCAATTTTATTTGGTTATTACATGGATCAAACAGGGTATGTCGACCATTTTCAAGAATGTTGGTCTTGTTGACTCTTAATTCTTTTGGCACGTGGACGCTATCTAGACAGCTTTCCCCGATAATACACCATCCGAGACGTAGTTTTGTGCATATGGAAGATTAGCTAGACTAATACGTTGGTCTAGTACGTGATGTGCTGAAATGACGTCTCGTCCTATTAGCATCATGATACGCGCTTCATTGTCTAGCTTTGGAATGTGATGAGTAATATCTTGGAGGTGATAGAAACTCTCTGCTACTTCTGGTGTTGGAATTTCATTCCGATTGTCAGGCAAATTTTCACACTCAATCACAGTTGGCATATCGAGTTGAACTGCTCGGTCGATAGATTCAATAACTAAACTATTTGTTCTTCTCCCAGTGGTACGGACTTTACCTGAGCATGATACAAGTGTATATTCTGCTTCATCTCCTTCAACTGACAACATATCAAATAGTTGAGAATTGGCAAGAGTCCTGTTGCTCTGATCGTCGATCATTACGTAAAGACGTACAACATTCTCTGGTTTGTCTTTTAAGAAGGCATTGACTAAAATTATCTTTGAGCATGATTTTCCTGAAAATCCTCCACAAATGCGGGTGCAATATGCCTTAGCTGTACCGGAGTACTCCCCGCCGTGATCTGTTTGATTTTCAGACGATTTAACTTTGTCCTGAGTTTGTTGTGTAGAAGAATTTACATGAGTATGATCGACGTGTAAAGCAGACGGATGTTCTACACTGTTACACTCCTTGCAACGAACAATTTTCTTGCAGTCTCGTTTAATGTTTGACATAGATTCACAACATTTAAAACAGATTCTCTTCTCCTTTATAAATTTGATTCTCTCACCGATGGGCTTGGCTCTGAAAACTCTACATTTGTTCAACGAGTGTTCAGTAAGGTGAAGCGGACATTTCTGTTTGGCGGAGTCATCATCAGGTAGAGATAAAGGTTTATGTGGGTCCGTTGTCTCAGTCTTCTTGACGTGTATTTGAGTATTTCTTTCAGGTCGCTTCTGAAAGTTGTTTTCTTTCTTGAATGGTGTTGTTTCGTAAAAGAAGCTTGGGTTGTTCTTGATCCGACTCTGATCTCGGAGAAAATCTACAAAGTGACCAAATGGAGGGTAGGCGACATCATTATAGTTCATGTATCTAACAGCTGTTGTGGTCCATTTTTCTTGAAGATTATGTGGTAATTTATTTACCATTGGTGTAACTCCAATTGATGAATCATAGTGACCAAGAAGGGGTTTCATTTTTTCCGTACTCTTGATTGAATCGATTTCCGATGCAAGATCATACAATTCGAACAATTTCTTGTTGTCTTTTACAGTTAATTTCGGAAACTGTTCAACTCTCCGTTTTAATGACGCTTCTAACATTTCGGGATATCCATATCGTTCTTCGAGACGTTGCCATGCTCTGCTTAGACCTATAGATGGATTTGATGCGTTGGCGGATTTGATGCTTATGACATGTCGTTTTGACTCTTGACCTGTCCACTTAACTAAGAGATCTAATTCCTCCATTGGTGTAACTCTTAATTCCTCCATGACAGCACGGAAAGACGTTTTCCATGTGAGATATGTCTCTGGTCGGTCATCAAACTGTGAAAGTCTAGAGAGAAGAAGATCCTTTTTCAACAAATATCGAGTAAAGTCACCTGCTACAGACTGTGACGGAATAAAGGGTTCGACCCTTGGGTCCAAATCAGTCTCAGTTACACGGTTTGAAGATTATAAATGTTGGTTGTTGTTTGTGTCTCCAGTTTGCACATCCTGTTTTGCTGAATTTAATAGTTGAACGTATGTTTTCGTCCGAGCTTTTGCATCCAATGGCTCTGATTGTATGTTTAATTCATATTTAACTGAAGCTTCTGACGATTCCGGAGATTCTGATAATGCATCAACTTCTGCCTCTGCCGCGGCTGCTTCGCGTTTGGCTTCCAGTAAGTCTAATTCAGCTGCAAGATTTGCCTTTTCCCTGTCGGCTCTTGCTTTTGCTCATCAAGAGACGCTTGTTTTTCTTCATTTCTGTTTCTAGTTCAACAAACTTGCTACTTTTGCCTTTGCTCTTGTTCGTAATATAACTGAGCTCATTTCACTTTGGCGAGAACTTACAGATGATCTTAATGATGATTTCGAACTGCTTGATGAAACTGTTGATCTTTGTTCAAATGTTATATCATTGATTCGGTTTTTATTTGTCGCGTTGCTGAGTCTATAAGTATTCTACATCCTTGATGTGTCATTCTGTGTGTCTGCGCAAGTTTTTGCTGGCAAGCGTACCCTGCGCTGACAGAAATCAATTAAGTTCAGACCGATTCCGAGTGTTTTCTCCACATGTTGCTAATTCTTTTGAACTGTTTCCAAGTCCTCAATGGTCGAACATTGCGGAATACGATTAAGGTGGTCTGCTTTTCGATCATATGCCTTGCATATGTGTTTGTTTCGTTTGGAATATTCATCTTCAAAATGTTGTTGTCCTTTCTCGGTGGACGTTCTGGGACGTGGTGTTAACGAATCGTCTGATTCGGACATGCTGAATTGCCTTTAAACCGGGATATTTTACTGTTCTGCCTTGGCACTGCCGCCTTACAGTTTGTTAACCAGTAATGATGTAACTACATGTGGTTTATAGAATTTATTCCATGATGATGAAGTTACATACATGTTTGTGTGGTAAAATACTGAAATACAAATAAAGAATCATAAACACCTGATCTTAGTGAAATTACTACTTTAACTGATTAAATAAATCAAATAAAAGTATATAGAATAATAGTAACAATTTCCTATGTGAAATGCGCTTAAAAACAATTAAACTTATTCATTAAAAGATAAAATTGAACACCTAAAAGTGGCACTAATTGCGTTCCATAGATTTTCTTTAAATAAAGTATGACGTATCAACATGCTATCAAGGTTATCTCGTGTATTTATACCAAAATAAACAAAAGTTTTATTCAGATACATAATTAATATAAACAAAATAAGTATGCAAACTTATTCAATAACACCTTCTTGACATTCGTAAAATATTGAAAAGTCATTAAAATAACAATAAAGCGTGTGTTTCATCAGTTAAGATAACACGATGTGAAAGTGTATGCGTGTGTTGTGTAACAAAGGTGAACAATGAAAACTCTTAATCAAAGTAAATAAAATGAATAATGAACTTACGAAAATAAACAAAAATACATTGTGATAATTGCAAATTAAATTAATTAATTACTTACTCCGTGATAGGCCATAGATCAAGAAATTTAACAATGAGATGAGAACAAAAACAAACACGTGATATGATTTTGATGTGGCTGCTGTGGAATGTACGGCCGACGTGATTAATAAAAAGGTTTTAAAGTGATAGTAAAAATTGTCAATTCGACAGAACAAAATTGAATTTTGTATAAGAAATACATAACCCTGTTCTCACAATTGAATTAATAACAATAAATCAGGTGTATGCTTGGACGTTTGTTGCAAACTGGAATGCAAACAATTAGTTAATAAGTTATTAAACATATATGGCTTCCAAGACTTTATCATATTTCGAGTGTCCGGTTCCTGATAAAGTTGAAGGAAAAAATCTAAACATATCGACATCCAGTTTAGTACGCATTTGATGTCCGTGTCTTCTCTCCATTCCAGGTTAAATCTACCATTTTCAACATAAGGAAATGTCAGTACTAAGTCAGGAATATGACAGTTGTTTTCCATTCGTTTGATGTGTTTGAGCTTTTAATTTTGCCATTTGATAAAGGACTTTCCGTTTAGAATTTTCCTGGAGTTCGGTATCTTTGCTATTTTACTTCTTTTTTTTTATTTCAGACTCGTTTACTACCGAGGAGTCAGTTACAAAGCCTCTCTATTCAGGTATGCATTTCGTTATAAGTTGACATTTGTTTTTATTTCAAGATTTTAAATTGTCCTTTAAAAGAAGAAAATATATTATTCTAGAACAGCCTAAAAATTTCGGTGAATATTTATGCAAAACTGTGTTAATGAATTGATGATATGACATCCAAAGTATGTCAGTGGGGATCACGAGTCGGAGAAGGACAGTCGCAACATCAAAAGATGAGATTAAACAATATTATCTTCTCTAAAAACTCGATTCAATGTACTATGAAGGGTAAGCAGTCTGTGCTTTATAGGTGCTTTTGAAAACAAGCTACTTGTGTAAAGGCTTACGTGGATCGTGATACCCAGTCATACTCTAGGCATTATACAAAGCAGATTTATAGAAATGGTACGTATATTTAAAGTCTTTAAATTAAGTTCATGACGAAGTGAAAACTGAAACAGATTTAAAAACAAATGCTGTAACAAGACTGTTCCAAAAAAACAAAACACAAACTCCACACAAACGTTGAAAAGTTGCCCCAAATAGAACACTAAAATCTATATAAAGTTGTCTTTTTGCAAGCAAATCTTTAAGTTCTAAATTTATAACAAATACATGTATTTACAAACGTTATGTTATATTTTTTCAGGAGAAACTAGTGTTTTGTATACGAGTAAGTTTTACTAAAATATCCAATGTTAAATCTAGCGTTTAGAAAGTGTCTTAAAATTGATTTAAGCGTGTTCAACAACAAATGCCTCAATATAACAATTTTCATCATGCATGAAAACAAAACTCCATAAAATAATTATTTTTTTATTTTTCTTTACTTAAGCCAAGTGATTTTACATTCAAATAAACACAAGAATTGTATAATTGTTAATTTCGTATTTAAAAAAACGAAGATATCATACATTATATTACTATTATATTAATTTTTCAGATGTTAGGCTAGTTGGTGGTAATTATTATTGGGAAGGACGTGTTGAGATATATCATAATGGAGCCTGGGGAACTATTTGTGATGACGACTTTGACAAAACGAAGCTAAAGTAATATGTGCAATGTTGGGGTACAACAGATATGGATAATTCACTCTAGCATCTCATAAAAGTTAAATTCATGTTACTTCAATAGAAAACTCAGGTTCCAACTCCATTAAAAAAGTCTAGTATGACTGATTTGTTGGAACCCGTCTTTGGTATGATGTTTTAGATAAGATTTCTAATCATTTTGAAGACAATATGTGGTCTCATAATTCTGATGGTAGTTAAATTAGAAACATGCTTCATACTTAGCAAATTTTGAATGTTTTTTTTTGGTATATGATAAACTGTATGCTACTATTAACGTTCATACAACACAAGTCTTTAAAATAACCATCGTTTGTTCACTCGAGAGCAAAAGTTTTAAAAGCCAAATATAAAAACGTTTCAGAGCATTATAAAACTTATAAAACCAAAATGGCCTAAATAGAACGGCCAACATTGTGTGAAGGAGTTGAAACCTCTAGTTTGGCAGTAGCATGCCTTTCCGCCATTGTTAAACGTTTACAAAATCAATGAAGTACTGTTTTACACATTACATTATATACATTTTAAGAAAATCATATACTTCCTTACTGGATTGAAAAAAAACCCACTCATCTTTAAATATAATTATTTTGAACATTCAATACGAGGGATTCATAATTATTTGTGTGATTGTATTTTTCGTGGTCTTAAATGAATCACAAAATGCAAGTTTTCATTTGCATGGATGACAAAACAACGCGCACAAATTTTTAATTTTTCCGAATATCAACAAATTTATTACGATAAAAATAATGCAACCACATTTAAATAATGTAACACACTTAAGTTAATGATTTACGCTCGATATAGAAATAAGAAGATGTGGTATGAGGGCCAATGAGACAACTCTCCATCCAAGTCCTAATGTGTAAAAAGTAAACAAATATAGGTCAAAGTACGACCTTCAACACGGAGCCTTGGCTCACACCGAACAACAAGCTATAAACTGCCCTAAAATGACTAGTGTAAAACAATTCAAACAGGAAAACTAACGGTCTAATCTATGTAAAAACGAGAAACGAGAAACACTTTACAACCACATCAACAAACAACAATATATATATATATATATATAACAAGAAATTTGTTTTGCATGCACACGTATACAAATTGCGGTTTTATCCAACGCAACCATAGGTTTGAACGTTGTTTTCAATTTAGACTTGTTTATATTTTTCGTTTGGGCTTGTATTATATTTGCCTTCGGGTTTATATGATCCGTTCATCCTATTTTGACTCCTCAAAATTCAAGAGTCTATCCTAAATTGAGGTAAATTGTACGGCTTTCCAAATACCGTTTCGATTCCTAACATAACTGAAGAGACATTAATTGTCGAAATCCGGATATGGTGTACAAAACCTTTGCACCTTTTGTTTGCGGTATATCATCTTTTCCGCAAGTTTATTGTTTTCTGTTTAGTATTAAATTTTTAATAAAGATCCATTTATTACATCGGTGATCCGTTTATTTGGCAATCGCCAATGGCAGTCAGCAGGGTTTAAGAACATTTGTTGTTCGACCTGTTAGTAAATGCGTTTTGTTAAAATATACTTTTTCACTTTTTGGTCTTTTGAAAATGTTGTTTGTGCTGTATTTAGACCCTCTAACAAGAAATTTGTTTTGCATGCACACGTATAAAATTGCGGTTTTATCCAACGCAACCATAGGTTTGAACGTTGTTTTCAATTTAGACTTGTATATATATATACAGGACTCTGAACCGCGAGGGTTCTCCAAACCGCGATGGTTACGCTGATGTGCAATGGTTTGACACTAAAGTGCGTTTTGATAACGCCGAAGTACGGTGGTGACGCTATTTTGTTGATAGCTTCGCCGATGGTAACGCTGAAGTGCGATGGATTACATAAAATATATTTTCAAATCTTTTCATGTTGATGTAGAAGTCAATCTGTTTGTTAGAAGGAATTTTTCAAATTGTTAAGTTAATAAGGAACTTATAATTATTTTATACAATGGGAAACAGTGAGTGATTTGTGGAGAGGGAAAGTTAACCTTCTGTACCGGATTTGTTATCCGAAATCAACAAAATGTTATGTTTGTATGTACGGTGGAGTGTGGCATTCTCTAAATACATACATGTCCACAGACAGCCTCGGACTTTCCTTATTATGAAATTACGGTAAACGAGTAACTCATGAGAGGAACCAAGTAAAGATAAAATATTAACGCCGAATTATGTTCACATGCAAAAATCATAGATGATGATTTCTCGTTTAGTTTGCAACTTTAACTAAGGACATGCATAGACAATATCGAATGTAAATTTATATACTTACTGTTAAACAAAGTGTCTTTGAATAATCGAACATCCGTAGATATTTAACTGGCCATCACGATTGATATATACTATCGCACATCAGCGAACGCACCTCTGAGTCCTACATATATATTCATGTTCATGGGTTATGTTCTTCTCATATGTTTTATGATGGAATGATTCTAAACCCTAACGGGAGGGATTGTGCTTGATTTTCATATGATGAAGATATAATCTTTCAATCAATTAAATCGAGGTCTGGAGCTGTCATGTCAGTAACTGTTAGTAGTCCCTTGTTAATTTATGTATCATTGTCATTGTGCTTAGTTTCTTCAGTTATCTTTTCTGACATCGAACTCGGACTTCTTCTAAACTGGGTTTTACTGTGCGTATTACTGTGTGTTTGTTTATTCTGCATTGGCTAGAGGTATAGGGAGGTTGAGATCTCACAAAACATGTTTAACCCCGCCGCATTTTTGCGTCTGTCCAAAGTCAGGAGCCTCTGGCCTTTGTTAGTCTTGTATGTTTTTAATTTTAGTTCATTTATATGTTTTGGAGTTTATTTTGACGTCCATTTTCATTGAACTAGTACACATTTTGTTTAGGATTTACACAAGTCGTTGGTTATTTTACATTTATTCATATAGGAGCCTTTTTAACTAACTACTAGTATACTACTAGTATACGTATACGGTATGGATTTGCTATTTTTGCCGATTGGTGACCTTCAGTTGCTTACATCTTCGTCATTTGTTCACTGAAGAATAGTTGTCTCATTTGCTATATTGTCACATCTTCTTATTTTTAAATGTATAGCTATGACTGGTATGTACATGATGTTTTAAATGCTTAGTACTCACAATGTTTAAACAATAGCTGTTTTAAATGACGTTTAAATGTTGATTTAAACAACTTGTTCGGTTTATGTTAATAGGGTGATAATAACAAGAATAAAAAGAAGATACATTTTGCAACATTCTCCTTTTATAGAAATTAAAGACAAGCTTATTCCTGGATTGTTGTATTTATTAAGGAACACCAACTGATAATGTTCTATGTCTGTTTTGATACAACTGAACAAAATTGATAAATACAAGTAGTTAACCGATGTAAAAATCTTAGAATAGGTCATGGCGTATTGCCTTTGTAAATTCGTGATGTTCTAAATTGAACAGCAATATTCGGTCAATTCCGACCAATTAGAATTACGAGAATATTTTACATTACAAGTTAAATCCTTTTAGAAGCGTAACAGCATATGGAAATGCTGTGTTTGGTGAAGGGTATGGATCAATTATGTTGGATGACTTAAACTGCAATGGATATGAAAGCGACATATCTCAGTGTTCACCAGGAAGATGGAACAGACATAATTGTGGTCATGGTGAAGACGCAAGTGTTTCTTGTCGTAAGTACATTTGAATTAGATGTGTATCATCTGTTGGTTCACTGATTGTTATCTCAAACTATGTCATGTGTCACCAGTCAGTGAACTTGTAAGGGTTTTCATTTGGAGAAATATATGTAAATAGCAGATCCTTTAAAGGGTTTGTTACATTTATTAATAACTTGTATTTTAAGCCTTTTACACTATTGGTAATGAGACATTTTTATAGACATTTGTGTATCATGGACAACAATATGTTGATAACTAGATTTGTGATGGTTATTTGTGTCGTTGGGTTGCAGTCACATTAACGTGTAATTTTTTTTTTTATAACTTGGAGTCTGTCGTTTGTCGTCCGTTGTCGTCGTTTACATTTTGCCTATTATCACAAAAATTATAATAGATAAACATCCAAAAATTATCAACAATACAAGATCTTCAAATAAGTTGATATTATCAAAATCGTCAGTCGACACCTTTTGACGTTATTTTCCCTAAGAGACGATTTTTCCCAATTTTTCTGGTGTTTTTGCCTATAATTTTGAAAACTATAATAGATAGATAGATAGAAACCTTAAATAGCAAAATGATTAGCATTACAATATCTACACATGAGTTAAATGGCCGAAATCTTAAATCGACTCGTGATTGGATTTAGTATCCTTTAATGATTATTTATCTTTATTTTTGCATTCTTTGTCTATTATCTTGGAATCTATATTAGATAAATAGACACTTTAAAATGATAAATGATCAGCAGGATAAGATCTACAAATACGTCAACATGACTGAAATTGACAGTTAATTCTTAATAGAGTTATTCCCTTTAATGATGATTTTTACTAAAAGTGGCCATTGTTGAAAATGCAGGTGAGTACACAAGAAAAAAAACTGTTTAGATCCTCTAGTTAGTTCTGGCGATTCCCTCCTTTTGTGTTTGTTGCCTTTATTTGTTTCTTCTTTGTCAATGTGCGAGATTTGAACATAGTTAACTACTGTTGCCGTAATTGAAGGCCTGTGGATGGTATAAAATATCAATTGACCTTTGATTTGTTGGCCAGTTGCAGATGTAAAGTTTGGGAAGACATTAGTGTATATTGTATATCAGTGAAAAGTAAAATGATAAATTTATAGAACTCCAAGAAAATTAAAACGAAAAGTCCCTTATCAAATGGCAAAACCAAAATCTCAAACACGTCAATCGAATGGAAAACAACAGTCACATTCCTTACTTCGTGCAGGCATTTCCTTCAAAGACTAATGTAGCAGTTTTCAACAACTTGGACCATTTGAATAGAAGCTAAGTTTCAATTTCATTGACTTGTACAAAGGACTTAAGCTTAATGCGGAAGACCTTCAAAGGAATTTCAAACACATGACAAGACAAAAACAACAATGAAAGCTATGTTGGTTTTATCTGTTGGCTATTTGCCATGTCATGGATTTTTGTTTCATTTTCATCTATCGGATATATTAATAAATATTTCAATAGATCAATATCTAAATTGAATTGAAGAGACGTTTTTGCTTTTTTTTCTGCTGATTTGTATATTTGTTTTGACATGATTTCATGCCATCGATTAATTTTGTTTTGATGATATCATATCCTGCATGTTATTGAACGTTCAAAACTATATTGCACGGAATACGGAAAGCAAGTTATATCACATTTGACATTTGTATTTCCTTTCATTAACTTTTTGTAAGTCCATTGATCAAGATAAAATGGACAGGGTTGAGATCTCATACACAAACTCCATCAGTATTATTATATACAAAGTCAAGAACCTCGTTAGTGCATATCATTTTCATATCTTCATGTGTAAATAATAGTTTGAGGGATTGTTGGTTGCAGGCATGGCTTTCATTTTCTTTGTCAAATCTATGTACTTCTTTTCTAGATTCGGGGCTATTCAAAGCTAAATATCTCCTATATATACTTTCTATTTTGAAGATTGCATGTTTACCTCTTGTTTTGTTGTATCGATTGAAGCTGTCTAAATGACGCTTAGACATTGTTTGATTCATATTTGATATGATCCAGATTTGATTGGCAAGATACATTGAGTTATTGAATTATAAGGCCATTTCTTGTAATAATGAATTCACTGATATTCTGTCCATCCTGTTAAATGTTTTCTTTAAAAAGATGATTTACATTAAAAGGACCTGAGAAATCTACCATCATTTAACTGCTGTACCCCAATTTTGACATTTTACCTTTTATGTCTGTTTGTTTTGCTCACACATTGTTGTCAATATAATAGAATTTTATGTGACTGTCATACAGGAGTGAGGTTTAGCTAGCTATACAACCAGGTTTAATCAACCATTTTCTACATCAGGCAATGCATGTACCAAGTCAGGAACATACAGTTGTTTCCTTTCGTTTGATGTGTTTGAGCTTTTGATTTTACCATTTGTTAAGGGACTTTCCGTTTTGAATTTTCATTTGAGATCGGTATTTTGTTATTTTATTTTTCGTTGATCGTCCTATATACAGTTATTGTTTTGTATACCAATGTCTCTCCGACTTCAATACACAACTCACCAAAGATTCAATATAAAGGTGTAAATACACTCATCTGAGACACCAGTACAACAGTTTGTACGCCAGACTCGCGTTTCGTCCATTAACCAGTTCTTAAAGAAAATATTTTTTGCATGTGTATATTTAGTTCTTTCTTTAGTTAACTTTTTTAAACGCTTTTTCAAATTTCTGAAGTTATTTCATTTAAAACTGCCCAATGAAACAAATGGACTACTTTGATTTCATTTGTAACTGAAATAAGAGATATTTTGTAAAATGCGTATACCAATTCTTTGTCTAATTGCAGGTTACCCTAAATCAGGAGGTTGTAAGTATATTACATCTATAGACATATTTAAACTTGTATGAAAATTTGTCCGCCATTACTAAGAATCACTCAAGTTCGCGTAAAGTTTGACATCACAATTTTAAAAGTTGACGTCATAATCGGAAGGTTATTCGGAGACAGATCGAAGGTCATTTTGAGACAAAATTCAGCTAAATATCAGTGTAAATACGTTTGTTGCAGTCCACTGGTGAACAAATGAAAATGTTTTGCACTCTTTCATTCATCAAATATTGTAAACACAGCTATCATAGAATTAACTTCATGTCAACAATTAACGCGCGTGAACGTTACTTTAAAATCCTTTTGAATGAAAACTTTGTCTATAAAATCAGCTAATTTAATGTTTTATAAAACAATGTTGCTCATTTTTTCTTGTTTTTATGGGGTTCTAGGTGTTTTAAAATTAAAAAGATTTTGTTTAGTATTTCAGTTTCAATATTAAAGATTCTTCAATTCTGTATTTTTTAGCCAATTTTCTGTATATACATTTTGCCCATTATTCTCTATCCATTATATTTTAGCACCCAATTATTCTCTATTCTTTTTTTTTTTTGGTCCTATTTTTCTCAATTCTTTATTTTTTATCCATTTATTCTTAACGTTTTGCCCATTATTCTCTATTCTGTTAACCCCATCCAGACCCTCATATTACCATTTGTTTACTTTTGCTTGATACAGTTTAAAATTCAAACATTACACTATGCCAATGTTGGTACTTTTCATTACCATAACTAAATGAAAATAAAGCATTCACACAATAATGTTGCTTAGCTAATAATGCATGTTGACGGGGTTTATCCATAACATTTTGATAGAAAAGCGTTAGATTCAAGATTAACCCATTGTCAGTATAAAGAATATTTATTCTGTAATTTGAATTATTTCAAACGAAAGAGTTTTGATTGGTTTAATATTTAAAAAAATTACATAACATGTATATGAACTAAAATCTCCATGGGATAATCATGTACACTACCATGTACATAATAAAAAGGCCAATTGAGAAGATCATCTTGAGTTTTATTTTACATGTATTTTACCCATTGTAACTAAGTATGGAATTGAATGATATGTTCAAACTTATTTGCTTAATTTGGACAAGATTTAAAAATCAGAATAGCCCTCGCTATTTTAAACTAAGGTATTTATTTTGTATATTAAACATTTGTTAAAGACTAATATATAAAAACATTAATGTTGAACAGATTTGATTTGATTTTACACACTATTTTAATTACCTCCTTTTTAAATTGTGTTATAATTTTAGGAACAGAAGTTACAACTGTTCAATACTTTAACAGAGCTTCAACTGCTGACGTACTTGGAAGACATGATATACAAGTCTTTACTTTTTTCATTTTATGATAAGTATGACAACCGTAAGAGCCACTGTTTCTTTTATTGTGCGACACTATAAAGACTATTGTGTAATACCGAACAGCAAAATGCTTATCAAAAAACGACGAACAGATATTAAATTCATCAGATAAAAAGAGCGCCAAATATTTTTGAAGACGAAATGATGACAAGAAGGAAAAAATCCAAGAAAACCACGGATTGAGATCAAAAGACTAAATACCGTTGTTATTCTGTTTCCGTCAATATTCTTTGACGACGTTGATGGCATTTTTCGTGATTTTTGTTTGTAAATGTGATTCAATCAGGTATGGCTGCTTTTTAATTGATATTACAATCGCAATATAAGAGAACGAAGTAAAAGATAAGATCTTCACTTCGTATTGGCCAATAAAAGTTGTAAACCAACCTGTCGCACATCGATAAAACGAATGGGCATCTGGTATATAAACTATGAGACACAAATTTGATATTAGATTATTTATATTAATCAATCATGATCACAATTTTTCTGACATTTGAATCTAATACTCATCGCGATATAATTTTTGTGCTAATTCGAGGTTATGCAAAATCATTCGATCAATCAAACCTTATATCAAGGTATGTGTTTTTTTTATGTTTAAAGTACATCCGAATCAAATCGTAGTAGCCTACAAACACATAGTTACATATATTTCATTAGTAATATCTAGTTGTTGTTGGACCACTTATATATTGTATTAAAAACTAAATGTTTTACCGTGTTTGAATAAATCATTGGTTTATTTGATCAACAGGTCATTTATCATTCCGCCTAACAAACGATAGTCAAGGATTTCTTCAAATTTACTATAATGGACAATGGGGTTATGTCTGTCACAACAATAATCAATATACAACCCAGTTTCATTCTGCTTGCCGATATCTGGGGTATTCCTCGTAAGTATATTTCCTTTTAACGATATTATTAAAGTACAAAATGATATAATTGATGAAAAATAAGAATAACACTTTTAGATCAACTTGCTCAATAGGCCATCTAAGCCTTTGCCATCACTTTGCGACCGTTGTTGTGTGTCGTCTGTAGTCCGTCGTACATCGTAAACATTCTTTTAAATCTTTTCCTCTAAAGTTTCTGGAATAAATGTTACCAAACTAAATGTTTCTTGGGGTATTAAGTTTAAAATTGTATCCGGATATTTTATCCATCAACAAACATGACTGCTGTTGCTAAAATAGAACATAAGGATAACACGTTAGTTTTGGCTTATATCTCACAAACAAGCAGTTAAGCAAATATGAAATGAGGTAAAATTATCAGCAGGCCAAGGTCTATCTCCAGCAAAATTTTCCAAATAAATTAAACAACCTATTTTTGAAGTTATTCCCCTGAAATGTCTATTTTAGTAAGTTTCAACGTTTTTGGTTTATATCTGAAAACCAAAGCGTTAAAGAAAATCTAATATGGGGAAAAATTGATCAGCATGACAGTGTACATTTCTTGTGATATTTCAGTATAATCGGACTATCGACTTTGTAGTTATTGTCCCTGAAATGTCAATGTTCCGCTAATTTCACAATTTCTTATTATCTTAAAACTTTTACAGATAGATAGAAATTTTACACAGTAAAATTACAAGCACAATAAGATCTTAATTGAGACATAGAGGAATCGTAAATTAACCCTTGTAGGAGTTATTGCCCTTGGAATTCTAATTGTACTTTAAGCAGAAACTATAATAGATGAAGAGAAACTGTATAATAAAAATAAAAAACAGTTCAAAACTGTAAGATCTAGAAATTAGTCATCAAGGCCGAAACTGTCAACATACTCATAAAAAAGTTTTTCCGTCAAATAAAATTGAGAATGGAAATGGGAATGTATCAAAGAGACAACAATCCGACCAAAAGCAGAACACAGCCCAAGGCCACCAACTGGTCCCCAACAGACCGAGAAAATCCCGCACCCGTAGGCGGGCTTCAGCTGGCCCCTAAACAAAATGTGCACTAGTTCATATAAATTAACTAAAATTAAAAAACATACAAGACTAACAAAGGCTCCTGACTTGGGACAGGCGCAAAAATGCGGCAGGGTTAAACATGTTTTGTGAGAACTAAAGAAAAGTTTTGTAAAACTACTAGAGTTATAGAGCAAAAGGAGCAGTAAAAAAGATCTGCAAGTCAGAAGTCACAACATGGCAAAATTGTCACACTAGTAAAAGGATGTCTTGCCATTAAACTGATTGTAAGAAAGGAAAGGAAAAAATATTGAAATGACATATTTTTACCAGGTGAGCGATTCAAGCTCTAGGGAGTCTCTTGTTAAATTTCATAGTCCTTGGCACTTTACTGGATTTACGTTCATCAGGAACGTTTTAAAATATTTCAGAACAAAGTAATTTTATTTGTAATACCATGTTTTCTAGTACATCACCAGATGTATCTTTTTACTAAACCGTTAAAAAGTCCAAATACGGTTCATAAAATGTGTGTTTGAACTCCATGAAATTGAAATCGAATCTTAGATGAAACACATGAGCTATGATCGATACTAAATCGACAGTTACGATGACATTGTCAGATCATATAGTGCACTTGTTAATGACAATCATGATTTTGAATCAGTTTAACCTATATGCATATTATGGTAGATGGTTTATAATTTTGCACCAAAGATGTTTTTTAGTCTCTTCTCCGAGTATCACCAGCTCAGTAGTCAGCACTTGTGTATTGACATAAAATATCATTGATATGGTCATAGTTCTAAATTAACTGTTTCCAAAACTTAGAATTTTTCAAACTAAGGATATTCTACCCTAGGAATAGACTACATTATATGTATTTTGGCCGTTTTAACTTTTTGATACGAGCGTCAGTGATGAGTTTTGTATAGACGAAACGCGTCTGACTCATGGAATTTGAATCCTGGTATCTATGGTGAGTTCATTTATCTAACTTCTACGTCCATTGGTTTCTAGGGGAGAGTTGTATCACTGGTAATCATAACATATATTCTTATTTCATTCTATACTAATGCTTTCTATCAGAAAAAGCCTTAATACAAAAACAATTACTTTAACTCCTATCTTATACACTATTTTGAAAATAAAACTTAGCACAACATAATCACATTTACTCCAAACTATTCAAACACCACTAGTTACTTCACTGGTATTTACGTAGTGTTCGAAGTTTTGTAAAATGTTTTGATTTTTACAGTGCTTACAGAGTGTATGGGCAATATGACAGTTCCCATACTGCTATAGTGACAGATTTCCATTGTCCTAGTAGTTACTACTACTATTCTTCCAACGGTATAGATGACTGTACTGGTAGCAGATTAGGATATACCAATTACTGCGGTGAAAAACTCTACATTGAATGTGGTACGTATAGCTTTGCAGCATATAAATGAGGAAGTTGATAGATGTATATTCATAGCATGCTATAGTGACTTGATGTGAATTTTAAAACCCCAATCTTTAAGCAATTTATATTGCAGTTAATGGTTTGTTTATTTCATTCACATTTCATTTGTTCTTTAAAATATTGTATTATATATATATATATATATATATATATAAAATATGTATAACAGTTTTCATGTTTGGAATTCGATATAATACTCGATGTTAAAATATTTCAAGCTGGTGGCATGCAGACATTTCTTTTGGATGGACCCAACGGATCGTGTTTACAGTTTCTATTATGTAAAATCATTACAATGTTTACTTGAACACTATCAGTTAAACCGTAAATTATTAAAATCAGATTATCAATTTATTTCTTCATTTTCTTATTGTTTCTTCAATTACTTTCTTCTCATCTATATTTCTTATCTTCTAAATTTCGGAAATAACATATTCCATTACTTCTAGATTTTGATGCTTCAACTGTTGGATATGAAGTTACAACTGGCGATGTGCTTGGGAGTCATGGTTAGACAATTATATTATTACTCTTTACTGTGATAAATATATGCCTAACTATAACATACGAATATAATCGGGATGTTAAGATTAGCCCGAGATTATTTGTCTCTTCCCTGATGTGAAAGAAATTTAATGCAGAGAGCATACAATTCTTGCAGTCCAATTGTATAACTTGCATTTGTATTGCAATTTATTCTCTTTATAGTGTTGTGGCTAGAAATTTATATAAATAAAATAAGAAGATTTTGTATAGTGCCAATGAGACAACTCTCCACCAGAGACCAAATCAGGCGGAAACCCAGTTGAAATTAAACAAAAGAAATGGAACTCTTTGTTAGAGAAGGTATAAAAGGCCAAGGTGGTATATTTGAATTGTTTACATCTGTTTCTATGGGCTTTAAAAGTTTAATGAAAGTGCCTAATTTAGGATTGCATGCATCTTATGTAAGTGTTTTTGCTTAAATTATGGTATGGAGCGTCGAGATATTTGTAAACTTTTCAATTATAGATACATTTTCACAAAACAGTCGATTATGGTAGGTGCAAATACATGTGGATCTTTTTGTGCATAAGCATAAATTCCCCGAAAAAATTCCAAAGAAAGATAATATAAATTGATCTTTTAAAGCATTAATTTGCATCTCTGCCCCGGCAACAGTTTTTGGGAACAAAATCCCAAAATGGGCATTGATTTCATCGAAAGAGAAAGTCGTGGTTGCTGGGTTGATATAATAACATTAAAATTTACACTACTGAAAAATGAAATATATGGGTCAAGTGAAATACCTTTCTAATGAGTCATAACAACAGAGTAGGTGTGTTCGAATAACAAATTTTACTAAAAGTACTTGACGACTTTCCAAGTGGATCTTAAAATGCATAACTTCAAAAACTTCTTTTTTTGTGTGTTATCTAGGTAATTAGTCTTCAACCTCTGAATATATTTAGTCTGCCCTTCCACGAAATATCAAATTAGAATTTTTAAATATTTTGAACTTTCGAAAATTCTCCTGACAACCGATCAGACAATAGTTTTAAGTTGACCAAATGCATAAAAGTACATTAAATTATACTAAATAACTAGTAGATACATTTGTCGTTTAAAATACAACTGGCATATAAGGATCGTAATGATGCTATGTGGATAAATTTATCAGTTTTCAAGAGCTAAATTAACAGCGCGTCATCATTACAATGGCTTCCATTTTTACGATTATAAAAATTAGGTGGCGTAATGAGGAGATAATTTTGACGAAGTAGAATCCTGACTGAACTGACATAGACGTTAACAACTATAGGTTGTGTAAATCTCTTCTATACCGAAAGAAACGGAATTGTACAGACAAAATTAATAATCTAAATATTTATCATACATGTCAGAATTGAGAGCAAAACAAGTATGATTAAAAAATTAATGTAGATGTACAAATCAGAGCCAATAGTTTACAATTACTAAAGTCTCATAAATCCATGCCGAAAATACAAATCAATGTATAAACATGAAGTAATCGTGTTCGGGTACCTCGACAGGGTAATTATATCCTACTAAATAAAACGTACTAAATAAGGAGATGTGGTATGATTGACACTGAGACAACTATCCACCAGAGTTCAAATGAAGAGGATGTAAGCAATCATAGGCAACGGTACTGCATTCAACAAGGAGAA
Source organism: Mytilus coruscus (assembly GCA_017311375.1). Taxonomy (NCBI): domain Eukaryota; kingdom Metazoa; phylum Mollusca; class Bivalvia; order Mytilida; family Mytilidae; genus Mytilus; species Mytilus coruscus. Next base: position 45,946 of record JAASAO010002344.1, read on the forward strand.
AAATCCCATACCGTAAAGTCGGCTATTTAAGGCCCCAACATCAAAAATGTGAAACAATTCAAACGAGAACACCAACGGCCTAACTTATAACAAAACAATTTACGAAAACAAATATGACAGACATAAACCTACGACAACTACTGAACTTAAGGCTCCTGACTTAGGGACATGCTTAGGTTCATGCATTAGCCATGCAAATACAAACACAATACAAATGTCACAATAGGGGATAGGACACAATCGGTTAAATTAAGTTTGTCCGATGAACCTCAGTCACATATACTTTTTTGCTTAAAGAAAATTATGGACGTAAACTGCGCCTTTGTAATTCGAAGTACATGTGGGCTCAGATAAACATATAACGTATCTGAAGTGTTCAAATTAAAAAGGGGTTAATCAAGCATTAAAAATCTACCAAACGAGATGAACAAACATGCATCGAGAAGATAACCTTAGAATCAAATAATTTAACATTGCTTTGTAGAATAATCTTGCACGATGAAAAGTAATATTATACTTGAACTTAAAAGTACTGGATTCCGGGATTACATAAAGCTCTTGGACTTAATGTCAAATAATATTTGCAAACACACAAGAGTTTATACTGATTCATTTTGTTCAAAATATGAAATGTACAATGTGTCTCAAATAGATCTAAAATTATGTGGTTTTCAGGTCGTATTCCCGTAAGTTTAACACATGGTAGTCATGGATACCTGCAGATCTACTATAATGGACACTGGGGTTATGTCTGCCACAATTCCAGTCATTCCACATACCAGTTTAATTCTGTTTGCCGATATCTTGGATATTCATCGTACGTTTTCTTGCTTAGTACATACACCATATATACAGTCGCTTAGGATAAAGCAAATAACCTACTTCTGTGAAAATCAAATTCCTCCTGAAATAATACCTGTTTGTAACAGGTCAATGCTAGTTGTTTATTTAGATTTAAAAATATACATATATATATATATTTGAAATAAAATTAACATCAAAATGAACACAAATGTTAAAGGTCTAGCGCTTTCATCCTTCACGGGACTTATGAAGACATTGTTAAGTGGTTCTATGATGTTACGTCATCGCATTCTTAAGTGTTTCTTTGACGTTACGTCTTCGTATTGTTATACTGCTTTTATCCATATTATTGCGCGGGTGATTCCAGTTTTTGGAAAGAAACAGTTCTTATCTGTTTCAGTTTATGTAATGTGCGAATCCTGAAATGTCATTTTCACTGTATCCGTGATGAATTTCTGATGTAGAATGATAAATAAACAGACGACAAATTCATGATTTTTAATAAAATAAGAAATAATATATAATTTGTACTGTTTTATAAATTCATGATATAGGTATGAGATGCGGACGGATTTTCATCGCGCCTACAGCCATCCAGGTGCAAAATTGATACACAAATAGATAAATATTAAGAATAGTTCACGAACAGAGCGTGCAAGAGATTTAAAAGTAGCAGTTAAGTTTCATTTGCAGAAAATGTACCTTTAACTTAATTATAAATGTTGTTTAACTTAAAACAGGTTTTGTTATTCAGCTTGTCGATATTGAATCAAATTCCACTATGCTGTTTTCGTTATGCGATTCATGTTTACTGTCGAATAATGATACTAGACTTTCATTTTCACTGTAGGGCGATTCATTTCTATTGTATATGCGATGCATTTCACAGAAGGAAATTAATTAATTTTCATTATATAAAGTCTTAATTCAGCCAACTCTCTAACAAAATTTATGAAGTCAGAAGGATTTATTATATATGCATACTTAGTGAGTGAAAGTCTGAGGTAATATATTAATAAATTCCTTAAACATGGTATTTATTGCTGATATAGTCAATTCTATTTTCTCAAACAATTTGTCCTGAACTATATGTAGGATAAAATTTATTCTTTCCTATGACACGTCATATTAAATACATATATCTTGGACAGTTAAGCCAACCCACGTCACCGGAAAAGCAAAGTTTCTGTTTCGGTCTAAATCTACATCGCATACTAATAAATTAAACGTCATTAGAGCTAATTTCCTAATGCTTGTAGTTAAAAGGTGTGGTTGGCCTTGATTGTGTAAATGTTGCCTCAGCATTGTAGTTAAGATTGAGCAAACGTTTATACAAACAAAGCAAGCAAGCCAACCAAACCTTTAAACTACCAGCGTTAGGAAAACAGCTCTAATGAATACATTTGAGATAACAAGGAGCATTCACAAAACGATCTTCATTTCACGATTGAATGAGTGGAAACATTTTCATCTTGCACAAACAATTGACGCTTGGATGACTGGATAATTGATATTTATCATGCCATTTTGTATAAATCTTATACAGTAAAGAAAGTTCGAGCAACAGTCGAGTCACTTTAAATTCGCTTGAATTTCTTATAAGTCGGTGTTACAAACAAGCCAATACGCAATTGTGAGAATACAAAGAAATATTGAAAACAGTTTATTGTTACATGTTTAAATGGTTCTATACCACGGGGTATAACCGCCGTACAGTTGATTCCGGACGTTAATCGCTACATCGCGAAGCAATGTTGGTAGATATACCGTTCTTATATTTACACTAAGACTAATTGATACTTAAGTATCAAATGTTTATGAAAACAAAGTTTACTGCTCCTGGCAGCATTGTATATCATTTATATTACATGCACACCATGTGACTATTTTAAATAGACAGGTCTGTGAATTACTTGTAAACATCGCGAAACAAACACTATGTGTAACTCAAACTTGATTAAACTACAAATAGAGCATAGTTGGTTGACTCTTTCACTAAATGCGACCGTATATTTTGTGCTTTGTTGTTGTTAAAATACATAATACGAATGAGAAACCCGTTGTTGTAATTTAATTGAAGACATTTACTTGAAAAACTGACCTCAGAATTTTGACACTGTACGATTCATTCTCTTTGTAGTTTGTTTTCTTTCTTTAGTACCGTTCGTTGTACATTCTTGTACTGTTCGTTGTGCAAAAGCCTATCAATATGGTAGCAATATGTATGACACGGCGTGACAAATGTTCAAAGCGAGTTATAAAACTTTTCAAAGAAAATCGTCGTAGAAAAACGTTATATTCATGGATGTTCTGCTCCAGTAAATTTTCGGATCCATGACAAGCTTATAGCAAACTCACCAACAATATTTGAATATTCATGATATGAACGTGTTATACTTGTGTATATTCAAGTAAGCATCTACGACCAGCTTGCATTTCAAATTGTAAATATCATCAATATCTGTCATTTAAAAACTATTTTCAGTTGTTGTATGTCGAATAATCATATAAAACGACAATGAAAATTCATCGCAGTTCAAAAAATTCCACATCAGAAATGATTGCACTTAGAGTGATAATTCATCGCATCTATAGTTAAAATGAATCGCATTCAGTAATCAATATTATGGATTCTGCTGCTTACATAACACTTTTTTGGACTTTAATCCTGTTATAATACATTAAAAGTTATATTCTAATGAAATTCTGTTAAAACATACATTCAAATCTATTATTTTGTATTTTCAAAAGTAAACAAACGCATTTTTCCCATCATCCTATTCTACAATAGACATACTCGCATACAACAGTGAAAATGAACTAACTGGATTCGCACTTTATATACACTGTGTTTGATCTAAATATCTTAATAAGATACTTTTCCATTTTTCTCTATATGACTCAGTGCTTTTGGACATGTATAGAACCGGAAAATTTTGAAATTATTATTTCCACATCGTGTCGTATTTGTTTTCTATGAACTCAGATCCTTTCATAAAGGTATTTCCCGTTTGTCCAATATAATTTTCCATCAAAATTTGGGACTTGCATGTCATATTGGTGTTAATTTTAAATGATTTTCCATCTTTAAATTATCTTTGAAGTTCCGGTCTCTACATAATTAGGATCATTCCTACCTTTGCAAACTCCACATCTTTTGTAACCAAAACAATAAAACAAAAAATGAGGACATAATATGTAGATGTGGATATCCACAAAAAATATTATCAGATAACTTTTATAGGAGTTATGAGTCTTTGAACTTTTGTTTGTCCATTGCAATGTGGGTGCGTTGGGTATGTGAATGTGATCAAAAAGTTCTTAAATTTCGGAAATAAAATTAAATTGTGTTTTATACATAAGATGACACAACAGAGCGACGAAATGGTAGGAAATGTATAAGCTTCCTAATTGTGAGTACGAATGTTAATCGTTTAATACATATATTGAGAAATTATCTTTTGCCTATTTATAGTTCAAATCAATAAATTTAAAATCTGAGTCACAACTAAAGTTTTTTCACAGCCAATATTTTAGTCCAGCTCTTTACATCAAATTCTAATTCATTATATGAGGTAATTGACTAAAACTATATGTTCATATAAAATGCCTCTTATATTATTTTATAATATAACTGTATACTTATATATATATATATATATATATATATATATATATATATATATATATGTATATTCAAAAGTTAATTTAGATTCCATTTTTTACTTTTAAATTGCATTGGCATATTAAAAATTAGTGTTCTTGCCAACTGCGGATCCAGTAACCTGAGTTTTAGTAAGCGTATTAGCTAAAGGTTTAAGTGATATTTAATTCATTTTATTTTTCATTTTTTGCACTGCTTTGATATTGTTCAACTTGTTTTGTTTTGTTTTTGTTTGTTTCAAAATTTATCTTTTAGTCAGTTTTAATAACAACTCATTCCAAGCTAGTAAATGCGCTTCATAGTAGTTGTAACTCATTTATAGAAATTATTTGTTTTAACTGTAAGTAGGCATTAACAATAGGATAACCCTTACTAAGAAATTGATTTACATTTATTTTTCACAATTAGGAAACATAAAATTCTACAATTTCATTGGTCGAGAGCACTTTGCTATATTCTTATTTTTAATTTATATTATGCTAATGCATTACCATACTCGTGTAGGTATATTAAAATGTGATTCCGAAGAAAAATTTCTTAACGGATTTAAATACGATTGGCATACGATTGTTTATATTGATATTACTTTCAATTACTTTCAGTGCTTATAAAGTGTACGGCAAATACGACAGTGTCCATGCTGCTCTAGTGACAGATTTAAATTGTCCTCGGGGGAGTTATTATTATTATTCCTCACCCAATGGTATTGATGACTGCACTGGTGACAGATTAGGATACAACACTTACTGTGACGATAAACTTTATATTCAATGTGGTACGTAAACACCAAACTTGAAAAAGTATATTATATTCGTTAACAAGATACATTTCTAATACACTTGACTGTTGTTGAAGATCTAGAACTGTATACTTATATATGATCTCTAAAGGTACTCTGGATTTATCTATTTTCGCTGGTACCAATCACCATGGATTTAGAGGAAATTGTTCTATTAAATTTTTTAAGCGTGAACAGTGGATAATAATGAATCCACTGTATTTAGTTATATGTATGTGGGTTTGGTTTTATTTGATTTATACTCACATCAACCTTTTATCTTCATAAAGAACTTGAAATGACTCTCACAAGCTAGATGTCCATCGGATCATTCCAACTTGGCTTCCTGAATTATTAGATTTAAAGGACATACAATGATTCTTAAAAGATCAATTTTTTTTTTCAGTTTGAGTTAGTTTTTGCTTTATTGTATCTAATTTCCATTTTATTTAGTTATCTTTTTCTATAAATTGTATTGCATGTTTCGTTCTTCAATGGAAGAAAAAATCCCACGCGCTTTACTGGTGCCATCTAATTTGTTTTCCTAATAAGTTATATTTCGGCAGTATGATTTGAGAACGAAGGTATTACATACTTTAAATTGTGATGATAGATTAATTCAGGATTATTTTAACCTGTGGAAAAACCTGAACTATTTCCATACAGTACACAAATGGTTTGATGGAATATAAGTTTTTGGAGTTTTTAACCAGTGAACCAAAAGGAGCCAAGTCGAATGATGTCGCTGTCAGAATTGTTAAACATATTTTTGTTAAATTTCTGTTTTCTGTTCCAGATTCAGTAACAACTGAGGAAACAGCAACAGTACCCTTTAAAACGGGTAGGTTTATTAAAAACACACACTCATATTTATATGACCGTTATACATGGACATTAGATATGATTGTAATGGTCATTTTCTGTAACTTAAGTGTTCGTAAAATGAAAAACAACCACTCAAAACACTAAGATTATTATACTCTTGGTAAATAGTTGCATCACGCAACCTTCTGAAGCTTTGAATCTTTAACCTCGTAATTGATTTGACCATCCAACTATTTTGCTTCGCGCGCAACTAATGAGTCGTATGAAGACAATTCTAATGCAATTTTATGTAACAATTTTTTCATTGGCTAAAAGTTACCGTCAAATCCACAGTTGACCAGTCGTAACTAAGGAGGGACCCGCCATTTTGATTTCATGAATCAACAAATGTTCGATTACTACAATATTATCGAAAATAAAACAACACCTACCTCAAAATCGCTGTTTTGATGTGATTTTATCCAAATTTGAATCGTAGAAGTAACGAAATAACCTTCAGTTTGTAAGTTTTCATTTGTATGACGTCATGTTTAGCCATGACGTCTTTGCGCCAAAATCATTCATGAAGTTTCGCGGAATTTTATTAAATTTCAAATTTATACATTTTTTCAAGCTCTAACGTATTATTTCTTTTTGTAATGCATTAGAATCGGAATAACAGTACTGTAGTTGAAGAGTTGCCACCGTCAATTTTGATTTGACGGTCGCAAATATCCGTTTTACTGTCTCCGCTACGCGTCGCCAGTAAAACTGCATTTGCGACCGTCAAATCGACAATTGACGGTGGCAACTCTTCAACTACAGTACAGTTATTCTTAAATATCGCGTCTGCCGTACGAAATCATACGCCTGGTATTTTTAACGAGTGTTTATAACCATTGGATATTTTTTTTATTAGCCACAACTAATTGATGAATGATAAATTTCAGTTTTGATTGGCCCTGAAACTAATTTTTTTCTAATAGTGATGATGATGATTATGCTGATGGGCACTACTTTTATGATTATGATTATGATTATGATTATGAATATGATTATGATTATTTTTATTGTAATTTAAGTGTAACAGATTTCCTATGATTTGCACCCGAATCAAAATATAACGTCAGGTTTAATTTGTTTTATTTAGGATGTCAGTCAGTGACTTCTTCTCCTGCTGACGTTATTTTCGTTGTTGATGAATCCGGAAGTGTAGGCAGTACTAACTTTGACAGAACAAGAGCCTCCATTGTGGATACTATCCGTCATCTTGATATCAGAAAAGATTTTATACGAATCGGGGTCATGACCTTTGACGATACAAGCCGGACAGTTTTAATCTTAACACTTACCCAGGAAATCCTAACAGCATGGTGAACCGCGTTATGTCAATGCCATATTCTTCTGGAGGTACCGACATTGCAGATGCACTTTCCCATGCCTGCAGTAGTATGTTTACCAGCGTAAACGGAGACAGGTCAAACGCCACAAATTACCTCGTGCTGTTAACAGACGGCCAATCACAGGCCCAACAAGAGGCTGACCGATGTAAAGCTGGTGGAACTAAAATTATAAGTGTTGGAATCGGTGATAGTATTAATGAACAAGTGTTAAGAAATCTTGCCTACAACTACGACTATTATTTAAGTACAAACTACTCCGATATTGCTGGTTTCCTGCCCAAACTGGTAACTACAGCTGTTAATTGTGGTGGTTTAGGTACATATCAGTATTTGATTGTCATCAAATGTTTCATTAACACTCTATATGCCGATACACATGCAATGAATTAAGCCATTGTTTTTATATTTTTGTGTTAAAAAGTTGTTTAAGGCTATAAAATAGAGAAGCAAGTGTAAATAATAACGTTTCCTAATTCAGCGTTATGATTTCATGATTTGCTAGTAAATAAGATAAAAGACAAAGAACATAAAAACAATCTAATCTGCTGCAAAATAAAAGAAAGCGGATTTTCTATTCTTGTAAACGTAAAGAATCAACTGATACTGTGGCTTTATATTGATCAAATAGGGGTTGGATCTCCAGGTAAAAAAAGGTTTTTTTTCTTCATTTACAATCGATTGTGTTCTGCTTCGAAATGAGATATAAAAAGAAACGCTATGTTGTGTTTTATTTTCTGTATGCACTCGAAGAGGCAATAATTATTTTACGCGAAAAACGAATGCTTAATTTCCAATTAGATAAACTACAAAACTGTAATTGCATTTTTACAATGAATGTAATAAGACTTATTAATGACACAGTATAAATAAAATCTGAATGTTGGATTATATAATATCGTACCCTATCGTATTCACAGTTTTCAGAATAAGACACTTAATTCACACACTTTGTTATCCCCCTTGGTATCTTCGCCTCTTTTTAAACACATGAAATCAATAAAGAAAACCCAAATAAAAAAACAAAAAAAGAATCAAACTTAAAGTCAACTCCATCTAACAAATGAAAACTATTTATGTCAATTATAAAATATTTAGCAGCTATTGTTTGTAAGAGAAATACAGAGTTTATTTGTCTATAAAAATATAACCGATGAAATAAGTCTAAATAATTATTGTTTTCAACAGAATCAACAAATGCCAAACATATCACTGTTAACTGTCAGCACAGTAGTTGGTATGTTAAAGTCCACCTACCGCCATTGGAACAACAGTATTCCGACTTTAAAGAGACCGACGTCTACCTCGGCTCTCACAGTTGTACTGGAACAAGATCCGGCGATTACCTCATTTTCAATGAAGATTATACAACATGCGGAACAAATAAGATTGTAAGTAGTGCATTGATAAACATGGCATTGGTCTCATTGGTTCATAAGATATATTTTACAGAATCAGATAGCAAAAGGGTGATAATTCAGCTGTCAAATGAGCCTCATTTGTATCGAAAAATACTAGTTACGAAGCAGAAACATTATCAAATCAATGGTTTTCCCTAACTACAGTCTAAATTGAATGTTTAACTATGCATATCTTTGTTTTGGTTGAGTTTGAGATACATTTTTTTCTGAATCTAGAAACGAGAGGATCGTTTCCCAAAAGGTTTAACTGGCCTGTTTTCTCACATTATATATAATCTGTAGGCATCCTATATTATGATCTTTAAGCTATCGATGCATATGAATTGTTGTACACATATATATAGAAAGTTCAATTTGTCAGTAAAAATTTCACAAGGATCTTATTGACTATATGTTTATCCCATATAGATTGAGCGATTGATCTTTTGTGTTGATCGCCACCGTCAGTTAAATCCTGGTTGTCTTTCTTATATCGGAGGAACCCTGGGAGGATCATCAATCTTTAGTGCATTTAGTAGGAATGTTCCAAATTCAAAAACGTGATTAGAGAAATTTATCTTTTATCGATTCGATTGAAGCATATAGAATATTGATACAAATTAGTGTAAAGAAATCAACTTAAGTCTATGAATATTCAGCGACATATATCACCCTTGATATAATTAGATGTTTTAGACATCTGTATGTTGTGTGAAAAAAAATCGTTGTGATGCATACCAAAGCGTTAAAATAACTTCGATTTTTGTTATATCAGCTCTTCAAAATTTTCTTTTAAGTTTTGGATTTTCAATTTATTTCGCCTAAATAGAAATGAATAAACACTAAAGTCTTCTTTAACAATTCCGCCAGGAGGGTAATAACTTACTGTTTTCCAAATCTGCATTTTACTAAATTCGACAAACTATTTTTGATACGGTTATATTTAATAATATTTGTTTGTTATTTTTATACTGCCAATGGTCATTTTTATATTACTTTTATATAATATATTATCAATTGAGGAAGAATTATTACGTTCTTTTACGAAGCTTGTTTTATTTCACAGGCATCTGCAAATGGAGTTATCTATACAAACACACTTGTCTACGCTGTGCACGATCCAAACCAACCATATATTGTCCACGAGTACAGGTTTCGTGTAAGTGTCGAATGTGACATGTCAAAACAAGAATCCGGAGAAAATAACATTAACAACATCCATGGCAATTTAGAACAACAGACAATTTCTGGCGTAGGACATTTTGTCGTTCAACTGAAGTTCTTCAGTGATTCAAACTTCCAGCACGAATTCAATGGATTCCTCCATCTTACATGGTTGGTCAGAATGTGTACGTCAAGGCAACCACTCCAATCCATGACTATAATGTTAAAATGAGGTTATCAAACTGCTACACAAAGCCAAGTAAATCAGCAAGTGATTCGTACATCTACTATCTAATCAGAAATGGGTAAGATTTATTACATGGACTATTTAATTAAAATGGGTAAGATTCATTACATGTACTATTCAATCAGAAATGGATAAAATTAATCTTAAATGTTTATAAAAGATTTCATCAGAGATTAAAGTGGAAAAATTGAATGGCTATTTATATATGAAGCGCTAACGGAATTCTGACTTCCAAAATCTTTCAGAAGATGGGTCAGAACTCTTGAAATATGGTTGGGTCTCAATATCCGACAACATCTGATTTTCGTTACAACGATAATAGACATTTTGTCCTGCAGAATAAGGCAAGATTCTAACATGATGAGTTTTCAATTAAGCTTAAAGACAAAAACTCATTGCCTAAAGATCTCGCAGCTAGCAGACGACACCATATTTTTCTCTTTAATCTAAAGATGATGTGAGAAATACTCTTTATATCATTAACACAATTGGTATAATAGGTTAAAAAATAAGTCTTAAACTGATAGGTAAAAATAAAGGTTTAAAAACACATCAAAGATGTCAGCCTTACAATTTGGTACGCCAGACGCGCGCTCTGTCTACATATGATTCGTCAGTGGCGCTCGTATTAAAACAGTTGGAAGGCAAGATCAAATACGTAGTTGAAGAGCATTAAAATTGAAGTTCAGAAAAGTGCCAAATATGGATATGGCAATCAATTCCTTGGGTAGGAAAACCTAAGTGGTTTGAATAATTCAAGATTTTATAAACTTTGAAATATCTTAGTATATCAAACCTGACATACTTAGCATACGATATAAATTTATTAAAGAGTTTAAAACTCTTAATTTTATATGGAAGGGTAAGAAAAGTAAAACGAACCACACAAAGCCACGATACGACTATTGGATGTCTCTAGTTGATAGATATAGACAATTGAATAACAGCACTTCAAATAGTTTGGGTCCGATGACTGACAACAGATTATCTTGCTAACTGGCAAGTGATTCCAGTATTCTACATTAATAAATTTGGTGTTGATTTCATGTTATTCTATATCAATATGTACAGTATTTCCTGAACACAAAACATATATCAAACTATAGAAATTGTAAAATCCTAGTTTAAAAACAAGATTCAATAACATCAAATTAACTTTGGATTTTAAAACAAAAGACAAGACATCTTAGAAAGAAACCGAATGGAAATGTTAGTTTTACAGTCTTATCTACATTTTGTACCATCGAATCTATTCTAAAAATAAATTGTGAACGTGTAATATTACAAGTAGTTTTATATCCACCGGTTAAAATTCACTAATTAACACACATGATTGCTTAACGTGGTAATGCCGCTAGAATAACCATTTAAACCTGTAAAATTCGTTGATTTCGTTTGACAGCCATTAAGCATGCTATTATAAATGTATTTGTAAATCAAATCAAAACAAACTCTACGATTTACCATTATATATGTGCTTTGACAGATGTCCAGCCGAACCTAATGCGTTTATCACTACCAAGTCTACACATGAGACAAGATTCCACTTCCAGGATTTCGAGTATGCCTTCCACCCTGATTCAATGTATGTTCATTGCAATGCCACATTTTGTCATAGCAATGACTATTCGAGTGACTGTGAGCCACGTTGTAGCAACAGGAAGCGAGTCGGGAGTATAGATCAAGATGACGAACCTATTGAAGGTGTTGGACCAATTGGTTATGCTGAAGATGAAGCCACGGTTCTTTTTCGAAAAGGCAAGTTGGTTTACCAAATTTAAATAAATTGAATAGGGGCTGTTCCGTATCAACTTCACAAATAATACATGATGGCCTTGATGTATAGATTCTAGGTACTGAAGTTGTTTGTCATCTTAATTACGTGTTATAGTGTTCTTTTATTTGTCTTTGTAAATTATTAACGTTTACTGTTTGGTCAATTTTGGTAATATCCTCTTGGCGTGGCTCGCAATTGTGTTATTGTGCAATGGTCATTTTGTATTCTTGTCTTTCATTTTGCGTATGTGCTTTGTCTATATGCCATTTTGTTTTTCTTTGTTGACATATTTGTTTGTTTTAATTAGTGATTAAGATTATAACACAATGTTGACTGCTGCACCCTATTTCTGACATTTTTACCTATTGTGTCTGTTTGTTTTGTTCACATATTGTTGTCAATATAATGGAATTTTATTCGACTGTCATATAAGTGAGAGGTTTAGCTAGCTTTAAAACCAGGTTAAATCCACCATTTTCGACATAAGGAAATGCACGTACCAAGTCAGAAATATGACCGTTGTTTTCCATTCGTTTGATGTGTTTGAGCTTTTGATTTTGCCAATTGTTAAGGGACTTTCCGTTGGAGTTCAGTATTTATGTTATTTTCACTTTTTTGGTAAACGGGTCACGTAGTACCTAAACAATATTCTATTTTGCTAGATTTTAAATGAAAACAACGCTTTAAAATTTCGTGCGTCCAAAAGCTTTTCTGGATTTATCTTCAGCAGGAACGTTCAAACCCAATCATTTGAAAACAAGGGATGCACAAATACGTTGAAACAATATGATCTATATAACCTAATTTAAACAGAAAAGCATAGCCAAAATCGGTCTAAGGACAACTTTGGCTGAGGGAGTTACAAATTTATTTTCTTAATTACCTAATTTATTCACGGAATTTTAACTTTAATTTGATATGTTTATTATTGACAATTTCAGAAGTCGTATTATAAGTCATTTGCATTTGTATATAAGGGTTTTTAAACAATAAGCCAATCAGAAAATCATTCAAGACTCACAAATGATGAGTGAATACATGGCTATCATGAGTATGAGTTTAGCATGTCAGTTTTAGCGATTATTACGAAACCAATTTTTAGGGGATGGGTATTTGCCTTGGTATTAATGTATTTAGATTAAATAATTTATAATAATTGTCATGATAATTGTGGCTGGATTATCTATTTCTGTCTCTTAATGAAGGGCAGATTCGTCGGATAGAAAATGCCCGAAATATTCTTTATGGGATACGTTAAAGACATTCTATGATAGGAATTCAATTACAAATGTATACCAATTGTTTTAGAGTAATCACCCAAAGTCCGAAACTAATCAGATTTTTTGTAATATATTTAGCTTTTGTGCTTAATTCATTAACTGAGAATTTATGATCAGGATTTATGTTTCCATTCAATCTTAATCTTCGGACGTAAAAATTAATCAAGAGTAATTTTAAAACTTCCTTAACAAACGAACATGTGATTAGGTGGATCCCTAGAGAACCCGTCAGTAACACAATTAACTAATTGGGCCTAATATCAACCCTGCAGGCACACTTTGTTGAATCAACGTTGAATCTTTGTTGATTTTAGGTTATACATTGATCAACAAATATTCAACATTGATTCAACGTTGACAATTCAACGTTGAAATTAGAACATTGTTTCAACGTTGAATTAACATTGTGTTGAAACACCAACATTGAATCAACGTTGGCTAAACAATCATATAAAACCCAGTAGTTGTGGATACCAGAATTGTCAAAAAAGAAGTATTGGGCACATCATAATTCTTTTTAAATTGACAACGATATTCACATAAAATAGAATATTTAGTAGATTTATCACTAATTGTCGTGGTGATTATAGAATTATATATAAAACAATCGCAGTGTATATCAGCATAAATTAATCATGAACTTTGCACCCCAAATAATAGAAATTCCCAAATTTCACCCCATCCCAAAACATAATAAATTAATAGAACCAGCTTGCATACAGAATCATACAGTAAATATAAATATTTGTGAATAACCCCTTCCCCTAAAAATATGCCCCCCTTTTTCCGTGGCTGCTGATGTCAAATATCTTGTTTTCATTCCTTTTTTTTTTTCTATTCTTTTTAACAATCTAAAGAGAAAGACGTATACATCAGTACATAAACAATGGTTGATAACTTGTGATATAAACAACCGATAGATCTATTGGAATAGTGATTTAAATTTTCGCGGCGTTTTTAACATTTCTATTTTAAGACAAATTCAGATATGCGCATGCGCAGTTGTTTTGTTGCCAAAGTTTGAATATCCGCTTTCGAGACCACAAGGTGATTCTACAGAGTTTTTATCAATATCTTTCCTGTATACAGCTTTTATATTTTATCGTAAGTATATATAAATTGTTGTGATTACAGTAAATACAGTATCGTATTTTAGAAATGTGAGCATATCATGTTGTTATGAAAATTGTACTGAAAAGTTGAAATTTTACACGAGGAAAAGGGGGATGTTTAGCATGTTACCATTCCCGATTTACCTTGCAACGTCTCATGAATTTTTATCGTTGACTATTTGAATTCATCATATGATTGAATCAAAAGTAAAAAGAAATTTTATCTTTATTTACCTGTTCAATTCAGTTACACGAAATCTCATAAAAAAGGGGGGCTTGAGTTGTTTACAAAATTGAGATTGAAAGGTCAGACGCTATTTGGCTCACCAAGTTGGACCTTTAATATTTTACTGTCAAAATTGAAGTAGTGTTTTGACAAGGTAATCAAAGATGAAGGGTATATCATATATGAGGGTGGTAAAGAGTTATTTGCGTGCAACGTTTTTGGCCTTTTATTTCTCGTTTTCTTGTCTTTGGTTCGACATGCGTTATTTGTGTTTCCCCTTATTTATTTTCCGTGTTTCGTGTTGGTACTCTTAATTTCTCGTGCTTGTCCCACATTTGATAAAAAAAGTAAACCGGGACTAAATTCCAAGTCAGTCTTGATTTTTAAATTATGTTGTTCCCAGGATATTAATTGCTATCAAGTTATGAATATTTTTTTTCAAATCGGATGCAACTAGCGGACGTGAAAAGGTGACCGCAGGGTCTTCGTGTCCATTATCATGACTGTGTGATCTCCAAGAACGACAGAGTAATAACTTCTAGTACTTTTTCCTTAATATTTACGATTTTATTTCTCGTGCTTTGTTTATCCCAATTTTTATTTTCCGTGCAGCGTTTTTTGGATTTTTATTTCACGTGTTTTCGTGTTAAGAACCCCCCTTTACAACCCTCGTATATGTCAATCAGACAGATATCCATGTAGCAGCACAAGTAATACAGAAAAAGACATAAGTGGATAAACCTTCAATTTGTTCAAGTTGAAATGTAGTATTTAGGATTTTCTTGCAGATTATACCTTCTGGTCTATATAAAAGGAAATGTAGTTGAGATTTTGATGGAAGTTTAACTTTCATTTAGTTTTCACGAGTTCTTATGCTTTTGATTTATACTTTAAATATCATCATTATGAAGTTATTAATAGTTAAATGTGTTGAACAGTATTAAACTTGACAATGTTATAACTTTTGATTTTGTAGATGTCATCATGAAGACCTATGGAATCACGGAACAACAAGTGTCTGACCAAACAACAACCTTTCTAAAATGGGCTCCAAAAAGACAGGGTGGGAGAAGAAAGAAGTTGAAGTTTTCACTATTAATAAATAAATTTATTTTAATTTTATCGTATTGAATATTTCTCTATAATCAGTGGTTGGACCTTAGAATACATGGAGTAGGAACAGCAAACTTTGTTTTATATTTTGATCACTCAGATATTTAGAATAGACATTGGGCAAAAAATATGTGTATTAAGGGTGTGTGCTTTCAAAAATAAAGATAGTTCAATATTGGAAATATTTTTTTATTTTTTTTGCTGATTTTTTCAATATTTCTCTGGGATGATAATTTGTGTTTTTATATGCATATCGTTAAATGTTAAAAAATCTTGGGGGTTAAATTATGGTTCGTAGGAAAGCCCTAAACACACATATTTGTTATTCAGTTGATTGGTTGTTGACATCATCATGGTCAAGCCATGCTCTTATCACAAGAATGTGGTCTCTCAGTTTAATTGTTGAAAATTCTTCTACAAGTAATTGACAGTCAATGGCATATATTCAAAGTTTTTATTGTTACCTATTGTTAACAAGACAATCATCAACCAAAGAACATTATTTATATATCTTTGGGTCACCATACAGTCTTCAACAATGAGCAAAAGCCCACACCATGTCAAATATGACCAGGCAATGATATTATTTAAAGTTCATCAACTTTTTTCTGAAATTAATTTTTATACTTTGGTCTTATGGAGCAGTTATTGGATAAAGTTTCCTGCGGCAGAATGTTGCTATGACATTTAGCATGTAGAGGGCCTTGAGAAGACACTAGCTTGAATATTGCTACAGTATAAAATTATGGAATGCAACACACAGAAAATACAGGATGAATGAAACTTAAGTTTTAGGTGGAAACACAGTTGAACACAACCACTAACCAATTTTGATTCCGTGTTGAATATGGTATTCACCCTGAATTCAATCTGAATTCAAGGTAAGTTATTGGTTTAAACAATGTTGAAGCAACCATTATTCAATGTTGATTCAACGTTGATTCAACGTAGGATTTCAACGTTGATACAAATTTGCAAAATCTAATAATAATTCAACATTGATTCAACATAGAAAATAAACATTGATTCAATGTTAAATCAATGTTGTGTGCCTGCTGGGAACCAATTCTGAGGATTTTTTTTATGCCCGACTATTCATGTCCGACCAAGGCCAATCGTTTTGATTTAAAACACATGAAATTTTGGAATCATTAATAGCTACAACTAAAACAGCATACTCAATTTTTTGCATGATACTGGTACAACCAAAGTTGAGTTTTACCGAAAAGATGTTAAAATTAAAAAGAAAAAGATTTATAAATTGGCGGTCTGCCTGAGGATTGTAAGCTTAGGACTTATGGGTAATCTACAGCGGTTTATTTCCGGGATGGATTAGCAATAATTCTGCTCTAGGTTGTTGCTAGCTAAGATTTAGGAATTATACACGCTATATGAAATACTTACATTCATAATACCAAAATTTAGTACATTAAGAACGAGATGGTTAACTAAGGCATTTACTATATATTTAGCTCTATTGCAGTTACTATATATTTAATTTTATTGGAGTTACTTTATATTTAGTTTCATTGCAGTTACTATATAGTTAGTTCTATTGCAGTTACTATATATTTAGTTCTATTGCAGTTACTATATAACTAGTGATATTGCAGTCAACAATTAAAACTTTATTGTAAACCTATAAAAGCTAATCCAGTTACCTTTTTGTGCTAATACAGTTACTTTTAAGAGATAATGCAGTCAATTTTAAGAAATAATGCAGTTACCTTTTAGACACATGTTAGAGCCAATGCAGTAATTACCTTTTAAAACCAGGTTTAATCCACCATTTTCTACATAAGGAAATTCCTGTACCTAGTCAGGAGTATGACAGTTGTTTTCAATTAGTTTGATGTGTTTGAACTTTTGATTTTGCCATTTGATAAGTTTCGAATTTTCCTTGGAGATCGGTATTTTGTTAATTTACTTTTAACGCTCATTAAGATCATATTCTGTAACGACTTACGTTTTCATTCAATCTTATACGTTTTGCTTATTAGAATGTAGAAGTTTTGATATAGTTGTTTTAATATGATGGTTTAAAATGTCGTACCTGCAGAGCCTTTGAAACAGTCGAATTAAGGAAACAGGCTGACTTTAACAGATTTATACCACACTTTTCTATTTTTATCAAATCACCATCTGGACAAGGTGACATTACCCATGAATTGATATTACATAAAACGACGTTTTCTTGATCACAACATTTCATTGTTACTTGACGTAAATACGTGACTGGTGTGTATAAAATGGGATCGGACACGTAAAAATTAACCATTTCGAAACAAACTATTGTTGGAAGTCGGATCTTTATAATTGCTTTTCAAATTATTACAGGTCCAGAGGCGTTAAATGCAGGAAATAAACAGGAAGAAGAAAACAAGGGAAACAAGCCTTTGTATGTCGTTGGAGTCGTCGTTGTAGCAGTGGCAATGGTAGCCATTTTGGTTGTGATGTCGATATACTTCAGATCAAAGAGACGGCAAAATAGACAGTCTAAAATTGTGTGAACATTGAACTCAATTCAGTGAACAAAAGTTGCTATATGAATAATTGTTTTGTATATATGATGATTATTTTGAAATTGTGAAAGTTCATAATAAAGCCATCATAGTTTGTTTTTTTCTTTTGTCTCAATGTTTGGCAAAGATAACTTCATCTCAATTATGTGGTTTAAATTGTGTTTAGTTTAAACATATTTTTTTTGCAAAAATAGCAAATGGTATTGGACAGAAGTTATAACAATATCCCTGAATTATGTTGTTTAGGAACAACACCAACATAACATGAACATCTGATCCTATTTCATTCTACATGGTAACACGTTTTCCTTTTATTACACCCATTAAATAAAAATGTATAAATGTGTAGAACATATTAAAATTAAATGATTTGACAGAACAACAAATTGAATGTATAAAGTCAACATGAACATCACGAAGTTGTAACTTTAGTTGTTCTGCTGTTTTATTATTTATGAACTGAAAACAAGAGTAAAATAACAAAATACCGAACTCAAGGAAAATTCAAATCGGAAAGTCCCTTATCAAATAGCAAAATCAAAAGCTCAAACACATCAAACGAATGGAAAACAACTGTCATATTCCCGACTTGGTACATGCATTTCCTTATGTAGAAAATGGTGGATTAAACCTGGTTTTATAGCTAGCTAAACCTCTCACTTGTATGACAGTCGAATAAAATTCCATTATATTGACAACAATGTGTGAACAAAACAAACAGACATAATAGGTAAAAATGTCAAAATAGGGTACAGCAGTCAACATTGTGTAATAATCTTAATCACTATAAAACAAACAAATATGTCAACAAAGAAAACAAACTGGCATATAGACAAAGCACATTAGCAATGGCGGGATGCATAAGTACCGAGCCAGGACAAAAGGATATTACCAAAATGGACTAAACCGCAAAGGTTAATAATTTACAGAGATAAATAAAAGAAAACTAAAACACGTAATTAAGATGATAAACAATGTCAGTACCTAGAATCTATACTTCAAGACCATCATATATCATTTGTGAAGTTGATATGGAATATTTATCAACAAGGTCTTGGTATCTTCCGATGAACTTTTTAGAAAAAGGACGACACGTTCTTTGACATAACCCTGGTTCATAAACCTTCTGCTCAGACACTGGTGACGTTTTATAAAGTCCGAGTCGCAGCTGCAGTTCTTGAATACCGAATGAGTTGGGAAATGTATATTCCATATGCAGCTGAAGTTGGTATATTGCTACTAAGGTGAGGGAAATTGATAATTTCAAAATTAAAATCGTCTCGTTTGTCATAGATTCTGGTACTGAGATGACAACTTATGTGAAGTTCGAGGTATAGGTCTAAAAATGAGGCGGAGGAAGCCGTTTCTGTTGTTTCTTTAATTTCTAGTTCTGGATTATATATTAATGGAACCCAATCAGAAAAGTTTGGATTGTTAATAGGAAGAACATCATCAATATATCTGAATGTGAAATTAAATGATCTGGCTTCTTTGATCTTCTTGTTTTTGACACTTGTCTGAAGGAACTACGACTCATATGAAATAAGAAGAGGTCGGCAAGGAGAGGCACACAGTTCGTTCCTATAGGGATGCCGACAATTTGTTGAAAAGTCTACCTCCAAATTCAACAAATACGTTGTCAATAAGAAACTCCAGCATACTGATCACTTGTTCCTCTGTGTAGCATGTTTTACCTTTTGTTCACTAATGACAAAATATGCCGTATGGTATCCCAAAAGTAATAAATTTATATCGTATGCTACCATTTTATATTGAAAAGCATTGTGGAATATTTTTTAGACGATTTTCAATTTCGCATGGGGAATGGTGGTATACAGGGTTGAAAAATCAAAAAATTGAAAAATTAATTTCCGAGAAAGATCGAGATTTAGAATTATCCAGAAGTTCTTTGGAGTTTTTTAGAATCCTCATATGGTTAATACCACTACGCGAGTAAACAGTTTCACAGTATATCTGAAGACCCTCTTTCACTGCGGACAGAGTTTTGTCAATCTAATGGACAATTACTTTGTAGAACATGCAGATGAGCCTGCAATGTACAGTTGTTTGTATGAAAGTTTGTGAAGCGTAGGTATCCAATACAGACAAGGTAAGTCCTCAGAGTTTCTGTTCAATGTAAATTTTCATTGAAGCCATGATAGACTTATGATTCACCAACTTTTCATCCTTGTCAAATGATATGTTTTTGAATGTGGGATTACCAGAGTGCTCATTTATGCTTATCATTTGACAAGAAACTCGTAGTAGTACGATTTACATACAAAGCCAATATTATTTGAAGCTTTGTCCACAGGAACAACAACATATTTATCGTGCATAGATGATAGACATTTCACAGCTTCTTTGTCTCTGAAAACAGACTTTGGTCGATAATTCTCACAGTTTTTCAACTTATAAATTCGACGTTTTATCAGAGACCTGATTGTTTTGACCAATTCTTACAAAGTGTCCAGTTCAACTTCTTCTCATTTAGCCCATGCTCTGGCGTAGTCCTCAATGGAATCCATAATTATCTTGAAGTTATGGTTCCAATTGATGTGTTGAGGTTCTCTGAACTTAGAACCATGAGATATCACCTTTCGGAGATGTTCATGTTGAATTATGTTTAGATCTCCAGTAATAACATGGCCAGAGGGCTGTAAATATAAGGCGAGTGGGGAAGAGTCACATGTCAGAGTTTTTTTTTAATATTCTTCTAAATCAAAACAATGCTTGCTTATAGTTATATACTTTAAGTGCAATTATGTTGATGTAACTGTAGGATACAATTGGAACAGACTGATTTTGAAAATAAAGTGGAAATTTAGATGTTACCTCCTTGTGATGAAGAACGTTGCTGATGTTGATTGAATCAATTCCTTCATTAGAAAACTGAACTGAAAGGAATTTACTCTTTTCAACATGTAAAAGTTCGGATCTTACTGGTTTAAAAAAAAACGGAAAAGAGCTACATCACAAATTACACTTACCAGTCTGTATATAAAGAAAATGTATGTATGCATCCATTGTCAAGTGCATAACCTCTCAAACATTTTAGAAAATTAACAGCAATGAAAAAGAATAGTTCTAATGTAATGTAACCCTAGCAGATGATGAGGATGAGAAAGAATGTCTTCAAAGTTCCCAGAGGGCGATCTAGATTGGGAAGACATTTTACATTGGGCCGATGGTAATGTTTTTGCCCATGACTACACTTGTGTCTTAAAAGTAGTTTTAATAAGCTCATTACATTTACATCATTTCAGGCTGGACTTTCAAATTTTCTACTCCTTTGATGTTATCATTGCAACCATATTTCATTGCAGTACCTAGTTCCTTATCCAGAAATTTTCTATATCTTTTCGGTAAAGAGTACTTAGTATAGGGCTATTGGTGTGGTGATAAATCTTCTCGATGAAGCGTACTTTCATAGATAAAGAAGCATCATGGTCCGGTTGATTAAAATGTTATAAAGAACCCTACATTTCGGATCTTTAGTATTAGACCGTTGTTGATTCATCCTTTTACGCAAAGTTTGTCGAGTTTCACCAACATAAAGTAGTCCACACAAAGTACATTCAATTCCGTAAACGACATGGCTGTGGAAAAGTCCAGAGGCTCAAAAGATTTTGTATAATAAGTTTTTCCTGTTAAGTTACTAGTGAAATCTGGAGTCGTGATTAACATATTACATGTCTTACATGTGCTCCTCTTTCCTTTTTTATGTTTACAAGTAGAAATGATAGGAGTTGATTCACTTGTAGCAGGTGTCTTTAAACAGTCGAAAATATTAACAGTACATGGTTTTAATTTTTGAAAAGTATCTGAATTTTTAAAGTAATAATTACCTTCTGGCTGTACATAAGTCAAATTAGGGGTATCCCGAAGGATATTCCGTGGAACACACAAATCAAATGTGTTCCGTGTAGCAGAAGAGGACCTTGGTAACCCAGGCGACGTCCTAGCCGGTTTGTTCCTTGTATTCTTTTTATTCATCATGCATTAAGCTACCAAGTTAATGATTCCCTCGGGGAATAATCCACCAGCAGTAAAGTTTCTTCTAGGAAGAAACTTGACATCGACAGTTGTAGTAAAAGGAAAATAAAAAATACCGAACTCAATGAAAATTCAAATCGGAAAGTCCCTTATAAAATGGCAAAATCAAAAGCTCAAACACATCAAACGAATGGAACACAACTGTCATATTCCTGACTTGGTACATGCATTTCCTTATGTAGAAAATTGTGGATTAAACCTGGTTTTATAGCTAGCTAAACCTCTCACTTGTATGAAAGTCGCATAAAATTCCATTATATTGACAACAATGTGTAAACAAAACGTTTTAAACAGACATAGTAGGTAAAAATGTCAAAATAGGGTACAGCAGTCAACATTGTGTTATAATCTTAATCACTATAAAACAAACAAATATGTCAACAAAGAAAAACAAAATGGCATATAGACAAAGCACATTAGCAATGCATGGCGGGATGCATAAGTACCGAGCCACGACAAAAGGATATTACCAAAATGGACTAAACAGTAAAGGTTAATAATTTACAAAGATAAATAAAAGATGATAAACAACGTCAGTACCTAGAATCTATACTTCAAGACCATCATGTATTATTTGTGAAGTCGATACGGAATATTTATCAACAAGGTCTTGGTATCTTCCGATGAACGTTCTTTGACATAACCTTGGTTCATCAACCTTCTGCTCAGACACTGGTGACGTTTTATAAAACTGAGACGCAGCTGCAAGCTCTTGAATACCGAATGAGTTTAGAAATGTATATCCCATATGTAGGTGAAGTTGGTATATTGCTACTAAGGTGGGGAAATTGATAATTTAAAATTAAAATCGTCTCGTTTGTCATAGATTCTGGTACCGAGAATAGAGAGCATGTATCATAACCGCACTACCGGTATCGAGGCACGGTATTCTTTCTTTATGGTACTCTCGTGGTTGCCAGGCAAAGAGAAGTGATACTGACAAATTGGTTTTTCGTAAAGTTATGTATTATACATAAAGAGATAGGCATCATAAAAAAAGAATACAAAAGAAAAAGAAAACTAGAGTTCTTTTTATTGTAAAACACATTGAAATACAAAAATTGTAATTAAGATTTCTCTCTCAAAACCCTTAGTCGTCTTGAAAATGCATGAAGTATTTGCCACTGGAAGTTAAGCAACCAACAATCAATTAATCAAAACTCATAGCGAGGCAAACTGTTTGCGGTTTCTGATCGAAAGGTACCTCTTCGTTTCCCACTGTGAGCAGAACAAACCATCAGGGTGGCTTTTACCTCCAAATGCAAATCGGTTAAAGAATGTATTGATGCGAAAAAGGCTGAATGTTTATCGTGAAAAACCCGAAATACACTAACAAGCAAAGAAATCACAAAAAAAACACAAAAACCCACAAATACACGTAATTTGTCATCGTGAAAATTAAACACAATCCTAGGTTATATTGAACCTGTCATTGATTACATCAACATACATATCTACGATGTGACCTTTTGATATGATTTTCATTATGTAAAACAACGACGTACCAGGACAACACGGTGTGACTTTGATTGGCGCATATTTTCAAATAAAGAAATAGTATCGTTCCAAATGGGATTCTTAACAATAAAATGAGAAAATATTCCTGGTATCAATAATTAAAATTTGAAGCTTCTTTTACATGTCTTAGCTATTGTGTGGTTACGAGGTGTTGTCCGTTAGATCAATTTGTCCAGTGAAGGGTCAAGAGTAATAAACAATGGTCCATAACATATATTTTTATAATTGTCATCTTATCACAACTAAATATTTCATTTACTTTAACATTGAGGTGAACCAATTAAATAAAAAATAAAACATAATCATGTTACACTTTGTTTTATGTATCTTGATATTTTTATTTATTATGTTGGAAAATTTTGATTGTAATTATTCCACTCATTCTGGGCGCCGTGATCGGCGAATACAATATTTGCTTGTTTTCGGTTTGTTTGTTTGTTTGTTTGTTTGTTTTCATCGGTTTTGTTTATAGTTGTCTTATCACGACAAAATGTCGTCATGCTTAAAATTATGACCAATGGTCGATCATAACATTAATAAAACTAAATATAAATAGGCAAGTCGAACTTTAATTCCTGATATCTATAAATTGTGATAAACATTGCTCAACACAAACATTGTTGCAAATTTGAAACGATTTTGAGAAGCTATTTTGAGTTTAAAACAATTCTTATCCATTAAGTTTTTATAAGTGTAATTTTGAAGGTGACTATACTAAAACAAAGACGTGTATATGAGTATCCTAGGTTTTACAGAACACCAATACACACACATTTCATTTCGAATTGTTTTTGACTTATATTTGCTTGTATGTACAATTTACTTTTCTTTGCCAACAAAGCAATTGATTTGATTTTGATTTTTGATTTTGGTGTTTTAACGCCACTTTTAAGCACCGCTTTTGGGCTATTTCGTGGCGGCCAGTTTTATTGGTGGAGGAAGCCGGAGTGCCCGGAGAAAACCACCGACCTTCGATAGGAAAACTGACAATCCTAGTCAATTAAGACTGGAGTCGAGTAAAGCAATTGAGAAAACAACAACAAAAAAAAAAAAAATAAGACTTAACACCGAATGTGTATTTACGATGAGCAACACGAAGGATGCCAAAAATAAAGCAGGGTCTGCTTACCTTTCCGGGACACCTGACATCCCTAGTCTTTTATAGGGTTCGTGTTGCTCTGTCTTTAGATTTTATGTAGCGTTTTGTAGCCAGTCGTTTTTCGTCGTTTTTGTTTTATTTTGCCATGGTTCTGTCGATTTCTCTTCGATTTGTGAGTTTTGTTTCTCCCTTAGGTATCTCTTTTAGGCAATTGCCCAATTGGAAAACGTCAATAAAATCGAAATAATTGCCTCACGGCCATTTCAAGAAAATTTCAGAGAGACCGAGGTAATTGTCTCATTACAATGCAAGAAAAACGTCCGAGATCGAGGTAATTGTCTCATTACAATGCAAGGAAAACGTCAGAGATCAAGATAATTGTCTTATTACAATGCAAGGAAAACGTCAGAGATTGAGATACTTGTCTCATTAGAATGCAAGAAAATGTAAGAGATCGAGATAATTGTTTCATTCAATGTAAGGAAACGTCATAGATCGAGATAATTGTCTCATTACAATGTAAGGAAAACGCCAGAGACCGAGGTAATTGTCTCATTACAATGCAAGAAAAAGTCAGAGATCGAGATAATTGTCTCTTTAAAATGTAAGGAAAACACTAGAGATCGAGATAATTGTCTCATTACAATGCAAGAAAAACGTTAGAGATCGAGGTAATTGTCTAATTACAATGTAAGGAAAA
This sequence comes from Mytilus coruscus, assembly GCA_017311375.1. Lineage (NCBI taxonomy): Eukaryota > Metazoa > Mollusca > Bivalvia > Mytilida > Mytilidae > Mytilus > Mytilus coruscus. Next base: position 71,610 of record JAASAO010002344.1, read on the forward strand.
CACTACATATCGAGATAATTGTCTCATTACAATGCAATATGCAAGGAAAACGTCAGAGATCAAGGTAATTGTCTCATTACAATGTAAGGAAAACGCCAGAGATCGAGGTAATTGTTTCAATATTTCTATGTAAAGAAACGTCAGAGATATCCGGAATCCAGTATCAGAAGTCAATCGAAATGAATATATAGGAAGAAATAAAATAAATAAAAAAAAGTAAACGTGGTATTATTGCATATGAATAAGCCATAAATCCAAGACAAAAGACAATAGTGCTATACATAATCTATATAAGACAACTTAAACAATGATTTATTTGTTTATGAAGTGAGTTTTAAATATAATCCACCAAAACAATGACTGAACTTCGTAAATAGTTGTAATGAGCATATCCCTGTGTATTGTTTAAATGTAAAATTTAGTATCAAATAATACGGTTATTATGATAAATTTATAGATAAAGCAAAATAAGAGGAAGTAATTGATAATGTAAAGATAACTATCCTTATTTCGATATAGCTACCCTCATAGTGACACAACTTGCTTAATCAAGTTTTGTTTTATCATTAGTCCAATGTAACAAGGTTAAATTATTTCCTTTTTGCATTTTGAATAATTTATTTTTTTATTTTATTAGAAATTTAAATATAAATTTAATATAATATGTTGCGTAATTATTCATGACTTTTGTTTAAAAATTTAGATTAAACAGAACGAAATTTGAAATATTTTCCTTTTTGTGCCCCATAAGATCAATATGAGATTTTTGGAAAAGTCATTAACTGATATTTCGTTTACCCTATTTACACAAAATTGTTCAAAGGAACATAATGCTTTTAATTCTAGTTTCTGTGAGTATTTACTTTGAGTCAAAAATCTTTTAAGCATGCAGGTATTCGTCTGTATAAATTGTACATTGAATTAAGCTCAATATTTATGTGAAGATGTCCGATTTTTTAATATTGAATTTGATTTTTTTCTTTTCCTTTTGATGAATTTTGGTCACTCTAGCTTACTGAAATATATTGTAGGACTGCATGTTAAATATGCATTTTCCTAGCATATCTCAATCAATCAGTCAATCAATCTATCAATCAATCAATCAAAACGATGAACATGTGATTTTATTAAGATGTATTAGTAAACACACAGACACTTTTAAATGTATAACATAAGGTTAAATATATAAATGGCATGACTGATGAACATAATTATGAACATTTTTAATCAAGGCATATTATTAGTTTTAAACACCAAACAGTGTCAATCATTATTAAAATAACTACAAAACATTACGGATCAATATGAAAGAAATCCAAGGAATACTTTTCTGATGAACCGTCGAATTTTGTATTGTTCAGTATAACAAATAGACAGTAAACCTTCAAACTGGACAATGTTCGTATGAGATAACTAACGTATAGATATTATATGTACTAATGTACTAAAGTATTGCTTAATGAATCTGATTCTTATATCTACAGATTAGTTGCGTCTTTCTGAACGGAATATCTGCATTTTGGTTCAATAATGGTAAGTTGATATTACCCTCTAAGAAGGTCGGAAAAACCAATTAATACTTGGCAATTATAACAATATTTAATTAATTTACCTGGTTTGGTTCCTTTTCAATAAAATAAGGACATGTCGGTGCTTTGCTTTACCGCAAATTTGTATTTTATTTGAGAACAAATATCTTTCATTTGCGCCACGAACTCTATTTTGTAAGCGCCCAAATTTAACACTTCATTTGCGCCATTAATATAGGTATAAATTATAAGTACCAAATGTTGCATAACGGTTACAATATTTCCCGAACATTTCATACTTCATTTTATCGGAAAAAATACGCCATTGACCATTTCCGTTGCTTGGACTTTTCGCTAATACATGTATTATAAGGATTAAACCAATTTTTAAGGAATTTATTGATGTATAAACTAGATCAAGTCACTCACTAACATATCTTTGGACTTTAATTTGTTTGTGAGTGAATTGGTCCAGTTTATACACCAATAAATCCTTTAAAAAGGCGTTTAGTCCTATAGTCAATATAGTCTAAGTCTTTGAAAAGGAGAAACAAATATATAAACCTCTATGAATGTGTTCCAACTATTACTTCAATTTAAATGTTTTTTAAAGTTAATCTAAAATTTTCAATTATATGTTCAAGGTCCCACAACAGAAGTTCCATCAAACATATCTACACGTAAGTAATATAATTTTAACTATAGATATAGATTAAAAGATATTTCCATTTCATATTTATCTAACAAAGTTTTCAGTATGACATCTTAGTGTCATATGAAGGAAACCAGTAAGTCAATATCTGTTTGTTTTCTTATGTCTTCTTTTGACTCAAATTCATCGAGATGAAGGGATAATGTGTATTTATAAAGACAAACATATTCGTTTTATTCTAATGTAAGTAATTATAGATATATGAAATTACTTCAACACCACGTTTGAAAATATCGTTGAAAATTGGTCTTCTCTTCAATAAATTACAAATGGTGAAGGTCTTATTGTGCTATTCAGTCTTGCAATTGAAACACGTGGTGAAAAATACAATTACGCTTGCCGAATTATAAACATGAACATGAACATGAGACTGAAGCTACCAAGGGTACGTTACTTCAATACTTCAATACTCATGAGTCAGAGAAACCATCGACGCCATATCGACGCCATATAAAAACGGACGACGTCGATAAGACAAACAAGTCCACATAACACTACATAAAAACTAAAGATTGAGCAACACGAATTCCCACCAAAAATCCGGCACCGGGGACTTCTCATGTTTTCCAAAAGAGTAAGAACATTCTGCTCCACATAATTTGATCCTACACTTTCAATTGTAATGTTTAACTCACTATAAGATACGCATATAAACCTCAATCCAAATATTGTTTTAGCAATAAGACTTGTTGGAGGCCAGTATCCATGGGAAGGCAGAGTAGAGGTTAAACACAACGGCCAGTGGGGTACAATATGTGATGATTTTTGACATAAATGATACAACAGTTGTGTGTAGAATGTTGGGATACAATGATACTGATGGGTAATTCATATTTCTGCAAGTCTAACAAGTGTTGATCGCATTGCGAAAATGTTTAATGCTCATTACAGGTGACATTCAGCATTTATACAAATACAAAAAATAGCTCATAAACCATATTACACGAAAAGTTGCTAAACATATTTAAACAAATTTTTTAACATTTTGTTTTTACACATTTTTATATGTTTTGAATCTTCACATTTGGATCCTCCAGAGCACCTGCATTCATTCCCGGATTTGAGTTGTGGTGCTCAATCTTTTAGTTTACGTTGTAATATTTTGTTATTGTTGTTTGTCCATGGCATTGTCTGATTATTTTTGCTTATGATTTTAATTGCCCTCTTGGCATCCTGTCTGTCTGTCTCTCTCTCTCTCTCTCTCTCTCTCTCTCTCTCTCTCTCTCTCTCTCTCTCTCTCTCTCTCTCTCTCTCTCTCTCAAGTCATAAAGTGAAATTACATTCCGAACAACCCGATGTATAAATAGTTCAGCATTTTGCATTTATGATGGAATCAGGACTACATATAAAAATACGAATATTAAGTAGAGACAGCTATCCACCAGGGACAAAATGACGTGAACTTAAACTATTGGTCTAGCCTTAAACAATGAGCAAACAACATACCGTGAAGTCAAATAACTTATCAAAGATAATTTGCTTATAATTTTGTACGCCAGACTCACATTTCCTCTACAAAAGACGTATTAATGACTCTCGAATAGAAAAGTTAAATGCCTAAAGCTGTGGTCACACCTTACCGGATAGCTCGAACGGACACCAAACGGATGAAAAAAGTTTTCCGTTGACAAAATTTGTATCCGTTGGGTGTCCGTTGGTATACTGATCAAATAAAACGAACGGGTAACGAATGCCTAACGGACACTCACAGGATATGCAACGTACGAGAAACGGAAACGTACCGGACAGAACGGACGTCGAACGTACATCCAACGGACGAGTACCGCATAAAACGGACACCTAACGGAAGCGTACCGGATAAAACGGATGAACAAGATAAGCGGAAAAATGAAAGCGATAATATTAATACATATCTTTCAGGACTAAACAATGATCTTGCCCACTATCGCCTTTGTTTTCTCCTTCTTCTCCTTTCGACAACTAGTAGGTTTATATTTGCAACATTTAAGTTCAGTCGGACCTGAATAAGAGCTGCTTGATAGTGAAGACATGCTCTTACTCCAAGATCCATCATGAGTAATAGACGTTCATGACACTCAAGAAATCTGACATATCAATAATTGTCATTTCTGAGTGACGCGAAATTTTCAATTGGCATTTATCCGTTTTACATTCGGTAGGTATCCGTTATCCTTCCGTTCATGTCCGTTTCCCATCCATTCATCATCCGTTTTATCCGTAATACGTCCGGTAGAAGTCCGTTGGTGAATTTGTCTACCGAACCTCTAACGGATGTATGACGGACAAGTAACGGATACAAAACAGAATGGAAACGGACGAGTACCGTACAAAACGGACGCCTACCGGACGTTCAACGGACACTTCATCCGTTGGACGTCCGTTCAAAGTTTTGAACATGCTCAAAATTTTCCACCGGACAGAACGGACGTCGACGGATAAAACGGGCGCTAAACGGACATGAAACGGATATGGACGGACGTCTAACGGATAAGAACGGACGTCTAACGGACATGAACGGATTGAAAAAAGTTATCCGTTCGGCATCCGTTCGAGCTATCCGTTAAGGTGTGACCGAGGCTTATGTAAAGTGCAAAGCTGAAGAGCATTGAAGACCCACTATTCTGAAAGGTTAAACCGAATACAGCTAAGTAAGCTTTAAAAGGCCCCGACATGACAAATTGTATGAACTGTTAGAACGCTAACGATGACAATTTTCGAAAAATCACACAAAAATACAAACATCGTCATCATTCCTAGTTATTTTATATTCTCCAGTAATTTTCAACACATAGTTATGCAGTTGCTCTTTAATGGTTGAAGGCGTCATAAATCCAATCAACTGCAATCATAATGATATTCATTTCAATCATTTTTTCATTGAAATTTAAGGTTTATTCTATAAAATCTTATTGAAATCCAGATCATGTGTTCACGCTTCGCTTACAAGCATCTGGTCACTACTTTCTACCTCATGCTCTGGTAATTATAACATCAGCAATGAAATTTCAATACGACAAAACCAGAGGATCTTTATATTTGCGTATGCTATATTGTTTTACAGATCAATAGAATACTACAGTAGGGCTCATTTTGGAGGCGGGTATGGTCCAATTCTTATAGATGATCTGGACTGCTCTGGAGAAGAAGATGATGTATCAGAGTGTAACCGCACAGCCTGGTTTAAAACAACTGTAACCATGGCGAAGATGTCAGTGTTAACTGTGGAGTAGGTTCGTAGTATATATATATATATATATATAATTTACTACGCACCGGATCGTCTAGAATAGACGATACTGTGGTCTAAAGTAGCACAACGATACTTATATAAGATGGTATTATACGAAGATGTTGTTATTAAATCGTGTTGACAAATATTTCGGCTTAACAAATAGCCTTCATCGGTGTCAATGATTTTAACAATACTGTGACAAATATTTCGGCTTAACAAATAGCCTTCATCGGTGTCAATGATTTTAACAATACTGTGACAAATATTTCGGCTTAACAAATAGCCTTCATCGGTGTCAATGATTTTAACAATATTGTATTGTTAAAATCATTGACACCGATGAAGGCTATTTTTAAGCCGAAATATTTGTCAACACGATTTAATAACAACATCTTCGTATAATACCATCTTATATTAGTATCGTTGTGCAAATTTTAGACTTATATATATGCTTGTTTTGATCGTACTGCAGTTCTTCTGTGAATTAAAGTAATACAGGATGATGCATGATTGCCAATGAAACAACTATCCACCACGAACCAAAGGACAAAGATATGAACAACTACAGTTACCGTAAGGTCCACAAAATGAGTAACCCATACTATATAGGAAGTCATAAAACTCCCGGATTAAAAAATGCGAATCAACTCAAAAAAAAAATAAAACAATCAAACAAACGATAAGCATAGATGTACCACATCTCCTTATTCATATTGTAAGCGTTTTTTGTTCTCTCCACCTGATCTTTGTGTAAATAAACGGTAAAACAATACAACACACTTTAAAAATGATTTGAAAAGGGCTCGACATATCATGTACTAAGACCACAAGTAACATCAGAATGCTATCAAAAACCAATTAAAATAAATAAACAGAGAGCTAAATTAGCAATTCTTGACAACTTTAAATATGCTGAGCGCCAATAGCTACCCAACAATCATATCCTCTCTGGTCCCTTTTTTTAAAATAAAATGCACATCTTTTCTTTTAATGCATTCCTCTGACATTTGGCTAAAACAGTTTGGTCTCGCATCGATTTTCATTTATTTTCATGAAGGAGATAAATCAAGAAAAAGTGCTTCGGTCGCATGAAATTTATAAAGAGTATGTTTTATACGTTTGACCTTTGCTGTGGTGTTTTATTTTTTTTTTCTTTTACAAAGAAAACTTGGAGTTTGTAAACTCTAAAATCTGATAGCCGAAAAGCTCGGAAAATTGCTGAAAATGATATGATACTAGTATACAGCATATTATACAATTACTGTCTTTTGATGAGGCAAATATGTGGTTTTATTGACTTTTGAAAACTGATATTCACTGAGGCCAACGGCCGAAGTGAATATGTGTTTTAAAAAGTCAATTAAACAACAAATTTACCGAAACAAAGACAGTAATTGTGTTATTCCATATTCAAGAGAGTATACTCAGATAGAAATATATGTGATGACAATTATTTACCAATACCTATTGTATATCAAACAATTTTAACATAATCATACACGTAAAAGCATGCGACGTTTTGCGCGGTGAACATACTTTTCCGCAGGTAATATGCTTATTTATTCAAAATCCCATTCATCTAAGAAAAACCTACTAGATTTCTATCAATATGGAATAAATATGTTTATTCCATGTTGGTATCATTTCAGAAGGTTGCTCTAAACGAATTAGATTTTAAATAAAAGAGTATATTCACATGAAGAAAAGTGATATGCACCGCGCTAAACGTCGCGTGCTTTCACCTGTATAACGATGGTTGACTATTTGACGTACACTTTGCTTTGTTAAATAATTGTCATAAAATACATTTTCATTTTTCGGAATATGGAATATAACAATTACTATCTTTGCTTCGGTAAATATGTGGTTTAATTGACTTTTGAAAACGGATATCCGTTGACCTCAGTGAATATCAGTTTCTACAAAAACAATAAACCACATTTTACCTCATCAAAAGACAACAATAGTATACTATTCCTGTTGAAATATAAAGATAGAAAAGATATAACAGTTCAAACACAGGTAACATAATTTCTTGTTTTTAGAACAAAAAGCTTATTATAAGATTCATAAACAATTCAACAACATGCAAAATTAATGAAATATTTATCACAGAAATTTATCTATCAATAGTCTAAAATCTATATATTTGTCTTGTACATCGAATGAATGAACTTTATTCTCGCAAAACTACATGTCATAGTAACAGAGAAAATATATATCTACAATTACTTATATCTATATATAAACATGCACATGTGTGAACAAACGTAACTTACCTTTGAAGACTAAATTTCACATGTATTATTTTATAAACTTACATAATTTTCTAAAATAATAGTATTGTCTGAATTAAATAAACCATTGAATTTGTATGTTTTGGATTTTACAGCAATATTTCGGTAAACATTTCTTTCTCTCTACATCCAAAGCTTTACAAGTCATGATAAAATGATATTCGTCACATCAGTAAGGAAATATGTTTATGAAACGTAACACTTAATCTGTATGTTTTCACATTTTATTTGCATAGCTAAATGTATTTATGTATATGTATACATTATACTACATTTGGAGTTAGTCTGAGTGCCTCAGGGAGATTAGTATTGTACTAACTGACGTTACCCTCTTTTAATAAAGTATCTATTATTATGATATTAATTATTATGTCAGACAAGTATTTAAAATCTCGCAACACTTGGTCAACTGCCAAAGAAGGTGGGTCAGAATATTAATTAAATAAAAATACATGTAGGTGTTGAGCTTCTATTGGAACTCAGTATAAGATCTTAACCTGTAGATGACCATAACCCAGTTATTGCGAAAAAACGGCTTCAAGCCGTCAATTCCATATAGGGTTGGCCAGACGTTCTACTTTCCAAGCCTCTCACGTCAATCATTTTGTATTTCATAGTTCGAAATACCTCAAAATGTCATACTGATTCGATGAGGAGATAAACAAATGAACAGATTGACTTTAAATACTGTGTTTAGATATAGGAAGATGTGGTGGGAGTGCCAATGAGACAACTCTCCATCCAAATAACAATTTATAAAAGTAAACCATTATAGGTCAATGTACGGCCTTCAACACGGAGCCTTGGCTCACACCGAACAACAAGCTATAAAGGGCCCCAAAAGTACTAGTGTAAAACCATTCAAACGGTAAAACCAACGGTCTAGTCTATATAAAAACGAGAAACGAGAAACACGTACACATTTCTATTATGTTTCTCGTGAAATTATCGTATCTTGAGCTCTCCCTTCACTATTGACGTTTCTTTTAGAATCCGGAAAAATCATTATTACGAAATATTCCAAGTATATCAAACCTAGTGACGTCATGGTGGAATTCCACACTTCGTAGAAGCAGGTATATCCTAGCTGTACTCATAAATAATTCATACCTGCCAACTTTAATGATTTAGGCGTGAACTACACGATTTTGATCCCTTGTCGTGATTGCACGATATCGTGATCGTAAAACAGGTCTAAATCACCATTTTGTGAAATTCTACACGAAAAAAATGATTGTTCCTGATTTTTCCAAAGGAGACAATCGTGATCAGCCAATAAAATCGTTGTTACTCGTGATTATTGGGCACTGCAAACATGCTCAATTTTAAACTTTTGGAACACTCTGTCTGTATGTCAGAATTGTAAAATCAAGATCATGCTTTCCTGGCAGATGAATTTTTATCTGCAAGAAGGTTCTGACACAGCTTAAGAAGAAAAGCATGGCTGTTTGGCAAAATTCAAAGATGCAGTACTACCATAAACATAAAAAATAGTAGCTTATGGATATTACACTTATTGTAACAGATCATACAGTCATTATTGTGATTAAATTACCAAATCATTTAAACATGTTAAAGTACAATGTGCTATCTTTTAATTTTCACAGGAATAAGATAAATGTCCTTCTTTGTGCATATTTTTAAATTGTAAAAGTCAACAATCACTTTAATATTCGAGAAAGAAAATGTATCCTGGTATTCTAGCTACACATTCATCTTTTCTACACAATAATATAAGTACTAGAATCATGCAAATAAAAAGAAGAAAAGGCATATAAGCTCATTATAAGTATACCATAAAAAAAGAAATGACACTTTTCTAGACCACAAAACAAAATATGGAATTTCAAAAGTTGGCCAGTAATGAGTTATTAGTATTAAAACCATTCGCAGAAATCGAGTACAATTATAAAATCGATATTTGTTTATTAAACATATTTATTTCTTCATGAAACGGAGAACTATCTTCGTGTGGTACTTGAGCAAAACAAAACAGCTAACGGATTGTTATTGTGACATAGGTGGCTTTGTTTTCTTGTCATGATGTAATGGATTATAGGCATTTCGTACCCAATCGACGAGGTTCAGGTTTGCACTCCGTCCGTCTGTCTATTGTCCATCCTTCTGTCCGGCAAATCAGTTTTCCACACTTTGATATTGTTATGGTCCATGGACTTTGAAAATTCACGCAAGTAATCAATTTTCCGCACTTTTTCGTCATGCTTGATATTTTATATATAGTTTACAATGACAAGTTACAGATCAAGCTTGAATTTTGTTTCGATCTGATGATTTTGTACATAGTTATGTTCCTTGGGTTTAGAAAATTCAGGCAAGTAATCGGGTTTTGTTGCACTTCAGTGTTCCTGTTGTTCCTTTGTTTTCCTCTTATAGTTGATGTGTTTCCTTGGTTTTAGTTTGTAAACCGGATTTGTTTTCTCTCAATCGATTTATGACTTTTGAACACCGGTATACTACTGTTGCCTACTTATTCTGCATGTTTTTCCATCAAACTTGAAGATATTGATTTGGTATTTGGTATATAGTGTAACCAGGACAAGTTATAGATCAAGTAGGTTGTTCCAGTGCAATGAATTTTTAACTGGCAGGGGACTATGTATTGCGCCATGCAATACTCTCAGAATGCTTGTTTTAGTTGTTTTGTCGCGGTGAAATACTCCATTATTATGAGTTATAGGGTAACTATACTTGGTATATTGGATGCTTGCAAGGCCTACATATATCCGTCAGACATGGTTCACCTGACCCCAAACTTATTTCATGGATTATTGATAAATGTTAAGTTTTCGTGGTCAAGTGCATATCTCAGATAGTATAAGCAATGTTACGCCAGAAAATCGCCTTTTAATTGTAGCCAACAAAAGACACACATCAATAATAAAATTTAACAAGATTTATTATACACAAGTTTACAAGAAGTATTACACAAACAGAAATGTCAACTTAACTGTCAAAATATATGTCTGATCTTTTGTCTTTTCTTTATTCGGAAATCTTCTCGGAATCCACGCAGAATATTACGTCCAATAGGTCACAATCTAGTATGTTGTAGTTTGTAAATAAAAGTGTCAATCCAACTGCTGAGAATGTTGATGTCTATCAATGTCTAAGTCTATCTAACTTTAGGGTCTGCATACTCAAACAGAAACTTCTAGATAACGGTAGATGTTTAAATTACGCATCTTTTGTTATGATCATTCTGGAAAAGTTATGTTAGTGAAATAGAAAGTTCTAGTCATTCCATGAGTATCAATGATTGTTCCAGTTATTTCTAAACTGCATAGTTGTAACACAATGTGTATTATTTTGTACTCAATGTAAAATATATATAATAGGCCACAAAAACAAATTAGGCCAACTAAATAAATATGATAGTTACAATATCATAACAACAATAGGTCAACTATATTTGGTGTAATAAATGAATGTAAGGTGTATATGTCCATCTGACTGGTTTCATCTGACCTTGAACTTTTTTTGATTCATCGCACAATGGGTTAATGTTTGAGGTTTTTCCTGTTTGGGCTCTATCTATGATACTTCAAGCCATATACCCACTATATTTGGTATATACATGTATCATGGAATGATTGTTAGGTAGACATGTCTGGCTGGCAAGTTTTCATGCTTTTGTCCATTTATCAAATACTGTAAGCCAATGTCAACTATATTTGTTGTAAGGAATTATTGTAAGGTGTACATGTCTGTCTGGTAAGGTTCATCAGACCTTGACCTCATTTTCATAGTTCATTAATTTAGTCAATATTCAATTTTGGCAATCAGGTCTTTTCTCTGCCTCTTTGGCTTAAAGTATCTGAGTACATGTAATAGGCCAACTTTATCTGGTGTATGATATGAATTTTAATTTAATCAAGTAAAGCAAGCGAGACATTTCAGTATGTGCACTCTTGTTGTCATTTTAGTTGCATGTTATTAAGTTAGTTATTTGTGAGTATAAATAAAGTTGCCTTCACAAAGACGTTTGAAAATCTGACCTCTTACACCATATTGAAATTCAAAATATTTCACAGTGGTTAGCTTTACTGTTCTTGCATTTTCTCTGTAAATATTGATACCCCAAAAATAGAAACAATCGCCGTCTTTTCCTCAGAGCTCCCAAGCTCTTTGATATAATTATTGTTTTCATTTTTATTCACGTATTTGAACTAAATGAACAGTTTTTCTTTCTAAAGATTATCTGAAAGTTCGGCTGGTAAATGGTAGTCATCCTTGGAAAGGACGAGTAGAAATCTACGTAAATGGAAGCTGGGGACAATTTGTGATGATGGGTTTGGAGTAGAAGAAGCACATGTTATTTGTGGTATGCTTGGATATTCTAAAGCTGGGTAAGATTACAAAACTATAAGACATCTAGATTATGTGATTACGATACATATACAATTTAGAGATGACAAAAGTGAATATGATTTGTTGATTGGGGTTTATTGTAATCACGTTGTCAGTCTGTTAGTCATTTTGACCGTCTGTCGGTCTGACCGGTTTTTTCTGTGAAAAAAAACGGCATTGTTGCTGTATATTTATCTAAATAAAAAATAAATCATCGGAGATTTATATTAACACTTGGTACAAATAATTTACCTTGCTGAGCCAAATGTCTGTTTTTCTTTTTAAAAACATTGGTCCATGTACTCGTTTTAAGCTAATAATTTAAATCAGTGAAAATATATTTTTTCCGAAATGTCATATTTTGACGTCGCCAAAATAACATTTAACGTAAGCGTCGTTAACACTTTCCCTTTAACTGCAACGGGTGCCCTTAATTTTTGGTCAACAGCTTGACAGCGATGAGCTGTAACGTGCGAAGGCTTTTAAATTTGTCCGTAAACACCTACTGTCTGTTGGTTGATAGTGTGAACTACGTATGGGATAAATGTAGCAAGTCAACACATGCGACATATTGTGTCTGTAAGAATGCATTTTATGTACCATTTTCATTGGCACCTACAATTTTAAGTCATCGACAAAAGTCTGACTATATTTGTATGTTTTGAAATACCTTCCATCAAAATTCGAGAAATAATAGTTATCAAGCTAGAAATATAATTGAGTAGTTTGGAATGCACCAAAGGCCATCAACAAAAACAAAACAGCGAATACCGTCTACGAAGAACTCTTTCGGAGAGCGTACAACCTCAGTTTTCCACAGCTACCTAATGCCTCCTTCACATACACGGATTTTTCATACGAGTCCATACAGATCGTACAAGTTCACGGATCCTTACAATTTTGCCACTTTTACAAACGATTTAGGTGTTGTTACGAGTTATTACGAGCTATGGTTTATTATGGATAAATCGTGCAGTTCTCAATGTATCATCATTAAATATTAGACAACTGGCATCCAAAGAGACAACATGGCATATGAGAGTAACAAATTGCAGTTATATCAACAGTTTCTACAATTTCTCCTTCAAATAGCCCAGAGAGAAGAGGACGAAGCCGAGCAGATACCAGATATTCCTCGACCAAGTCGTAGGAGGGTCAAGTTCGCAGAATGGTTTGGTGCAGCACATGGCTGAACCGCAGAACCCTCTTTGGACAGTTTGATTATTTCCTTCAAAATACCTTTTCGCAAGTCGTAAACAGTACCTACGAATACATAAAGTATACGTAAAGTGTTCGTCATAACTTGTAACAATCCATAAAGCCATCGTAACACAACCCGAATGGAATCGTAAACAACACTTAAATCATCCGTAAATAATCATTAAACAAATCGTAAACTAACTGTAACAAATCGTTAAAATTGTTACGAGTCATTTACGGATTATTGCGAGCAGTTTATGAATGGTTACGTGTTGTTGCGAGCGGTTAACGATACTTACGGAAAAACATTAATCCATGGACAATCAAAAGAATATTTTTGACATGTCAAACAATTTGCCTCTCCTTTCACGGATGATTAAGAGTATTTGCTAATTGTGGCGAGTTGTGACGAATTATTTACGGATACCAGCGAGTTATCTAGAATGCTTGCGATTGACTACGGGTCGAGTTGAGGATCCGTAAGGACTCGTAAGAAAAATCTGTGTATGTCAATGGGGCATAAATTTATAAACTGAAATTTATTATTTAAATAATTAAACATGGCTTTACAGATGCACTGGGAATTGAGGGTACATAAACAGTGATACCGACTAAATAGGTGAAAAAGGTAATTATTGGATGTGATGTCGGCCCATGATAAGTACATTTTGGGTCTTAAATAATCTCCATCTATTCCTTTCGAGAACATCTTCATCGTATCATTTATGTTAATCAGTTTTCATTCACAATGGATATGGAAACGATGCAATCCCTGTTTTCAAATTGTGAAGTGGACCTAATGTCTATATCAGTTTAAAAATCCGTGTTTAATAAATAACAAAAACACTGGACGTTCAATTTGTCAACTATGCCAAGTATAATTTTCAAATTAAAGACAATCTCTATGTTAAAGGATAAATCAACTTTTTGAAAATAGAATATTTAGAAATCGATAATAGTTTGTAGGCTTTTATTATTAAGCAACTGAATTGTTTTAACTCAGTTAAACAATAGTTGCTGGTAAGTGAGAATTAAAATTATGTACGACAGACACTCGTTTCGTCTTCAAAAGACTCATCAGTAACACTCGAATCAAAACGTTAAAAATGCCAAAGAAAGAACAAAGCTGAAGACTTCAAGATATAGTGTTTGCAGTCACTTGTTACAACTTGTAATTCCTGACTTAAAAATCAAATTAGCATTTATATTATTTTGAAATAATAAGTTATTTGTAACAAATATAAATAATTTTAATTGAAATAACGTTATTCAATTCTTACAATGGATTATTACACAGAGTAAACCTCTCGTCCTGATAAATTACATTGCGCATTCTCAGATTCCACATATAATAATCCCATATGGTAAGACTATTTCTGAATTTATCTATTAAATATCGAAACAGAATAATATAACACAATGTTTATTTTTAGTTCAGTCCCTTATTCTGGAGCTCGGTTTGGGAGAGGCTATGGACCTATTGTGCTTGATGATTTAAAATGTTATGGAACAGAAGCTAACATAACAGATTGTCGGTCCAATGGTTTATTTCATCATAATTGTGGGCATGGTGAAGATGCTGGCGTTGCTTGCCAAGGTACAGGCGTTAATCTTTATAAGAATTACTTGATAATTATGTAAATGTAACTTAATTTCTATTTGAACCAATACGATTAACTAATTGACCACACTTGTGGTAATAACATGTGTATGCTCTGGGAAGGAATTCAAACTTGTGTTTAACGCCGTTCAAATAAATCCTCAATTCACATTTGATTCTGATACTGCATTGAGTTTGATAAGATATGTCATAGATGGACACAGTTACATTAAAATACTAAATCGCCAGGTTTGCCAACTGTTTTAAATATTACCGTAAATAAATATTTTAAACCTATAATTGTTTCATTTATATAAACTAGAACACCACCCGCGGGTCCGTGACTGAATTAAAGTACCTACGCCTTATTTTTAGCCTGGATTTTTAGAATTCGTAGTGTCATCTGATAAAGTCATGCTGATGATAAAGTCAAAGTTTTCTCTGCTTTCTAAATATTTCTGTTTGAACCCGTCCTGGTTTTCTTACTAATACCTTTCTGGTAGTAAGAACCATCACGGCCATGCTGGGAAACTGGGTAAGCAAATGCTCACATTTAATCAGTACCGATACAGTGTGTTAAATGTCCTCCTTTATGAGTTATATATAAAGTTGAATTCTTTCGTTTTACGTCATGCCGGCTCACAAATTGGACTTCGTTATTTTAGTAGAATACATAATTACTTAATTATTGAACAAATTTGATCAATCTTATTTTAGTACAAATAAAATCTGCTTTCCACAAATTCTTTTCACATTCGCGTATTTTTGCCAATACAACCCTGATGTTACAGTCGATTGGTCAATGACGTCATTTACGCCAACTGACTTCAAGTAACTGATTCTTAAAACGCATACGATGTTGTCTTAGAATCAAAATACCCGAAATCATCACTTTGCCGATCAATTGAAATACAATATGCTCGTATTTTAGCACGTGGAATCAAAAATTTAAAGAGCATTCTTCTAATATTATGATCACACTATATGACGAGAGGATAACTATCGTGTAATTGAATAAATTGCTGGTACAGTGATATAATATGTTTGTGTTGTTATACGTTCTGATGTAATGGTAAACCTCAATACTCATGTTCAATGATCTGCCAAAACAGTTTTTCTTTTGTATGGAGTTACTGGAAATATACATATTTGGATACGTCAAAACAAAGTATAACAAAATACCGAACTCCAAGGCAAATATGAAAAACTGACAAAATCAAATGCCATCAATGAACAGAACAAGTATCAGAGCTATGCACGAGAAAGATACATTCCTCAAGTTAAATGATTTTGGTATAATATAACAGCACATTTGAAAATAACATAATATGTATGTTCATGCCAATACCGAAGTACTGGCTACTAGCTGGTGATAATTAACCTCGAGTACTAACTGTCCACCAGCCGAGGTATCGCCCTAGTGATAGTAATATTAACGGTACCATCGTTACAGCACCAGATGCGCATTTAGATAAATAATGTCTCTTCACGGACGCTCTAACTGATTATATATGTTGACCTGCTTGCCAATATAAATTGCTACCAAGCCTTAAATTAGAACTTTGAAGTAAAATGAAAGTATTGTCTTTAATTTGTCAAACTGTTATTGATAGATAATTCTTACAGGGCAGACCTGTATACTAGTATAATGTCAAGATATACACTGAAACATCATTATCTTGAAAACTATAATAGATAATTAGAATTAGAATGGCAAAATGAACAAGAGGACAAGATCTACAAATTAGTCAACATAGCCGAAATTTTCAGTCGAATCCTATAGAAGTTATTGCCCTTGAATGCTGATGTTTACCAATTTTGTGCTTCTTAACGGAAACTTGAGAATATAGAGAAAATATAAAACAGATCTACCAGGAGGTCAATTAATTGAAATTGTTAGTCGACTTCATATAGGGGTTCTGTCCGCGAATAGCAGTTTTACCAATGTGTGGGTTTTAGTAGAAACTCCTAAATTGGAAGAAAGAAATTGAAATAGCAAAAATTACTAGGACAAGATCTCCATATGAATCAACAAGATTAACATTGTCAATTCACTTCATATAGGAGTTATTGTTTGTTGTTCTAAACCATAATTAATAGATAAAGAGAAACTATCAGTAACCAAAATATTTTTCGAAGAAAATCTACAAATAACAATAAAATACTTAACATGACCGTAATCATCAGTCGACTCCTAATAACAGTTACTACCCTTGAATGATTCTTTTTACTAATTGATTTTTTTTTGACAGAAACTATGACAACATATATTTGGTTTTTTTTAATTTTCCACCTCAATAACAATACTTTGTCCGTACAATATGATGTAGTTATGACAGTAAAGGTAATACATTCTTCTCCAACAGACATTATCTTTACCATGTCAGGCTGTGTATCGCTCGAGACGTATCAAGTACATATTCAAAAGGGAACATGGCTATACTTTTAGTCATATTAAAATCGTTACATAAAAATATTAATTAAAAGCGTCATTAAATCTATCCGTTAAAAATATAGACAAAAGGGTCTGGATGTGGTTTGAATGAAAGAGATAAATGAACACCAAGGGAAAATAAAAGAATTAGGTAATTTAATAATGATTACAGAAATTGACGATATATATTAGAGAAAAGTCATATTATTATAAATAAATTTAAAAGTAAATAATTTTCATGAGAACTTTACATAATAAGCGTTTTCTTTAAAGATAAAGAAAATGTCCAAATACATTAAAGAATACACAAATGTTTAACCCCCATCCAGACTCTCAGACATATGATCCATGTTTCCATTATCCACATTATAAACTATCATGGTCATTATTCAATTAGTTTTTTTCAAAACAATACGTCTTATCAACGAGATCCTTTTCTTTTCTTTTTTTTTTTGACCTAAATCATTCTTCCACAACTACATCTCCATGACAGACAAATACTATTATCATTTGTTATGCTTGTCTGATCACTAAATGATTTTTCAGCTGTGTCCGTCAAGTATACATTTTATAACAGTTTTAAATAGTAGGCAATATATCCATCTGACCTGTCTTTATCTTACCATTTATCCCTTGCAATTTATTGTTTGAGCTGTTTTAAAATATTTTCCGCAATTCAATCAAATGTTTTCTAATTTTCTGATTTTAAACCCTAAAGATTTGTGTTCGTAAGTTATAGCGATTTAATTTTCAAGTTCTTTTAAAATTGATATCCCTGTCTTCAAACTTAATGGATTCTCACTTTTATTCACCACACTTTGAATTCATAGCATGGCCTATAGTCCGTCAGTCCGTTAGTTATTTTGGTTTCAGGATGCCTTATCACATACTGTATGTCGAATTGAAACCATGCATGCATATATTGTCACAGGGACACAAGAGAAAGATCGATATTGCCTTATTTTGATGTAATGTTATCTTAGGTAATTATAAAAGGTCAGGGTCAAATATATTAAAAAGACTGTTTGTGGAGAAAATGGTTTCCAACTGTTAAGTCACACATTTTATATGAGTTTGGAACCATGCAATGTACTTGGATTTATGTTCACACATAATGAGGGCAGAACCTATTGATTTTGATGTCACTGTCTCTAAGACGAATGCTAATTCAAATACTTTACATCAGTTAGCAACCTTTCTTATATGTATAGTCTCATATTATATAAAGAAGATCACAATTGATTTTGTGGTAATCAGGTCAAAGCTAACGACCAACAACTGTAGGTACAATGTACACAAAAAAATCTAAATGTTTGGAGGAAAAGAGTTTCCGGATAATAAGTATATATCCTTACAAGGGATTGGCACCAAATTGCATATAAAGAAGTAGCACACCATATTTTGCAAAGATATTAATGATTCCTAGAGAACATTGTTTTATGAAACTGTCATAAGCAAGATGATCTAATAGGCTGATTGGCAACATTTTGTTTGTTTGGTAGACGTGGCTTTCCATAGACAGTCGATACTATTACGGATTCCAACAGTTTTCCTCTTTTCAGTAAGGTATTTATATTTTAACCTTTGTTGCCTGTCCTCCATGATATTCCTTATGTTTAGTGTATTGGCTCTGTCTTTATAGTCTATTACCTGTATGCATGAGTTCTTTAAGGAAAAAAACTGATGGAAGCCATTTGTTAACACGTTGTGTTACTAAGCATTCAGTTTTCTAATTTTGGGGACTGTTTGTCATTGTATTTTGATCATGTTGTTGTCTGGGGTTGTTCAACTTACGATACAGATTTCCTTTTGGTAAAATCATCATATTGAAGATATTATTTTCGGTTTTATTTTGAAATTTCACAAAGAACTCATAAAGTGTAGAAAACACAAACATTGTATCAGAAACTAGTCAATATGAAGCTAATATTTTATAGGTAACAGTTATGAGCAAACAACAAATGACTGGATTACTTCAGGTAAGATTATTTAAATGTAACGTTTAGGAGACAAGTACATACATCTACATTACAGATTTGCTTTTAGAATAATAATTTTATATAACCTTTATGTAATTGTGATAATAGCTTCATTCTTAGGATTTTAGTACGACTTATGTTCTTCTAAAATTGTAAATTAAAGCTTGTGTCTTTTCACATTGTACTACATGTAGACTTATATGTATCAATATTCATACGATGAATTCAGATTTTGTTTGGTTTAAGTTTTATCTAATGCAATTTTCGTAATATTGTTTGACTTTATTATAATTTGTTATAATTTATTAAGCAGATTTGTAAAACAGCGAATAAGTTCTTTTTAAATTACATTTATATTCGGTATCGGTTGTGGAATGTCTTAGTAGTACATTTACAGTATCACTAGCCTGTCAGCTCTTTTGACTTCGTGAGTTCAAACTTCGAATGTAACAGGCACTATCTCCACCGATCTCTGCAGGCACCCCAGGTTTCTCCACCAATTAAATCTGGCCGCCGGTATAAAGCTAAGAGAACTGAATGAGGCGTTAAACACCAATAATCAACCAAATATATATTTATATTGATTCACCATAAGCTAAATTTGTTGGCCCTATTTAGATTACCGAATTGCAGAATACATATTTGAAAGATAGTTTCGTTAGTGAAAGAAAGTACATTATACGTACTATTAATGAAAGTACAAAAACATTGAACGAAGGTAATATATAAATCATTTTCTTTTCAGACATTACTTCGTTTACAAGCACTCGTAAGTATGTTTGAGTCTTCCTCTGTTTGAACAATAATTTTAATAATTATTCATTTAAATATCCTAGTATATACACTTTTACGTAATACTCTTATAAATATGATCTTGTATTGTACCTAGAAATTATAACAGCAAGAAGCGAGACAGTGACGCATGATCAAAATGATGAAAATCAAATACAAAGTTCTGACCATTATAATATACCAAACGATTAATTGTTGAATTTATATATTTTAATCTAAATTTAGTAATCAGACACAACCACACATAAATGCATATAACTGATTTCTTCTGTTTTTCCTATTTGACCTTTCTCTATATATTTTGTTTGTTTGTCTGTCTATTAAAACTACATATGTTTGTATGCAGTTAAGTAAATATATAATGTATTTTAAAGGACGCTATGTCAGGATGCACTGAGCTATGAAAGGAATGTAAAAAAATTTTTTCATAACATTGGTGTTTAATGGTAACACAAAAATACGAAAATGTTATATTTTTAAAATCCACTGGTCTCCATGGCAACAAATTACATTTACTGAGATACCAAAAAAAAAAAACCAGTTTAGTGCTGTGTTGATGATTGTGTTAATATATCTGGGTAATCTATCTGTTTTCCATCTATATTTTACTGTTTTCACAAAAAATATTTCTTCTTTATTTTTTGTTTGATATTTCAATTAAATGAAATGATTGTCAATGCGTATTTGATCACCACAAAGAATGTTGGTGGTTCAATGCTTAGGAAAATGTTCAGAATGGAAAAGGTGTGAACGTTGGCCCAATCTGGGGTGATTTTCAGATTTATGTTAAGTGATATTAAAGTATCTTAAATATTTTTTTAATGTAGCAGCTGGCACACTATGGGTTGATATTGAAATAAGTAGTTCATATGACTAACATAGTCTTATTCCATCCGTTGAACTGATTCATATGACATATATAAATTAAGTTAATAAGAAGATGTCAATTAAAAAGACGCAATTACAAATTGCCTTACGCATTTAGATAATTCGTTCTTTTTCAAACTTGGGACGTTTAGCTAGCTATAAAACCAGCTTATCACAATATTTTTTTCTCGGAAAATACCTGTGCCTGGTCAGGAATATGGCAGTTGTTTTCACTTGTTCCGTTGATTGGTGGCGTTTGAATTTGTCAGTTTTATGGACTTCCCTTTAGAATTCACCTTAGAGTTTGATATTTTGTTATACTTTTTGGAAGAAATTATAAGTTGTATCGTTTATAAATCTTAAATTGTGGGTAATAATGATTTTGCTAAATATGTATAAATTCTATCGAGTATGAAGGATTTGTATGTGTACTGGTCTTGAACATGTTGTATGGCGTGTTTGGACTGATATTTTATAGAATTTTTGTACCAACTGATGTCAAAGACCTGCTATATAAACACCTTAAATGTTATGAAGGAAGAAACAAATAAAAATTATTGTCCGTTCTAAATTCCTTAAAGAACTGACGTGTCTAGAACATAAATTCGTTTGTATTGATATAATTAAAAGAGACAAGAAAGTTCGATTTCAAGTTCTTCGTTTTAGCAAAACACTAGACCCTATGCGTTGGAGAAAAAGTTATGTTTCGTTTCAAAGTTAATTTGTCATAATATATATGTGTGTTTATTTCAGCGGTCAGACTTGTTAGTGGTTATTATGATTGGGAAGGGCGTGTAGAAGTCTACCATCGTGGTCACTGGGAACTATCTGCGATGACCAGTTCGATCGACAAGACGCTCAAGTCATTTGTTCTATGTTAGGATACAACAGATACGGGTAAATTGTTTAGTAACGTCGTTTTAACGTTCATTCTACAAATAAAGTCAGTCTATAATATTTTATTTTCATAAAACTTTATCAGACAATTGTCGGTGGTAACGAAAGGAAGCATATACTACTTCAAGTTTCAAGTTTCAAGTTTTTATTTCTATTTTATTTCATTTGAACAAGTTAACATATATACATGATAGGCATTTCAAATATATGGAAGACGGACATATTATATAAACATAAACATCATATTTGAATAAATGTATGAATATACAGTAACTTCAATCATGTTACTAAAGAAAGTATGATTTTACACAATTTTGCAGCTTTGAAAAACATAATTGTCTGAGTTAAATAAAGCATGAAATTTATCAACATTTGAATTTGTAGTGAATTCTTTTGGCAGTAACATTTTCCTTTCGTTTTGAAATAAGAATATTGGAATAAATAATGAAATTCGTCATCTAATGAGTTACAGTCACAAATATCACAAATGCTATCATCTCTTGCTATTCCCCAAAACCTGCCCTCTTCAACTGGCAGTTTATTATTAACACTTCTAAACTTACACATGTTACATAAAGATTTCCTTACATAAAGATTTCCTTCAATTGAATATTTTTATGGTTTCTTTAAATTTGAAAGTAGATTCAAATGGAAAACCATTACAATTGCGACAAGACACAATCTGCATTACCATGATAACGTAGTTCGATATCGATTTTGACATTTTGAACATTTATTCTCCACAGTCCATTAATAATGCGGAAGCCTTAAATTTTGGCTTCTGCTGAAAATATCTGATTACGCTCGTAACACATCTTTTACCCATTTCTTTTTAAAATATCATTTTCTGAAATACGAATGAAAATCTTCAGCAAAGAAGTTATAAAGACATTGCTTTTATTTTAAGGAGCAATCCAGTTTTAACTAACAGAGGATGATACTCTTCTAGTATAATTGTTTTACTCTGAACTATTTTATATTGTTAAATTCGTTTAGTTCCTCATTTTCTAGTTTTGATGACTGTAATCACTCAAATATGACAGGAAATGTAGCGAAAAATGGAAGTATTTTCTGCAACTTTGATAAAAAAAACGCATCGGTCGGGTTCGCTATTTTTATGCGAACATAATGATTTTTTCTAATACATACATAGTTTGGTATACAGTTGAATAATATTAAAATGTTAAGGCTGTGTTGAGCAGTATGTAAAACATATCATTTTATTGCGTCCCTGTGTAAACTAATAACACACTTTGACTATTCTTTTCAATGTAATCCATATGCTTTTCCTTAACATAACGCTTAAAAATATCCTTTTATGTACCCTTTACAGCGTGTATGTGTTCCCAAGTTCATATAATATTTCTGCCCAACACTTCGTCATCCCTTTTATGCGACCTAACGCAAAATGGTGAATAGCTGAGTAAGTTCATGTTCTCCCGGTATTCATCGCATGTTGTGAATCTCTAGATATTTGATATTGTCATAAAATATCCGGAACTACTTAACACTGTTTTGGGTCACATTTTCCGCCGTTGAAATATGTTGATCAACAATTATGCCTGTTCATTAGGAAAACAAGTGCAAGTAACAATAACGTGGGATATTTATGCTGAAACTTTATAGGCCGGTGACCAAAGTCGGAATTATGAAATTTTAATCGTCAAAAATGGTACACGGCTATATCATATATCATTGGATTCGGAAATATGTGTACTTTGAGATTCTTCTGGTCGTCAAAAGAAAATATGGTGCAGTTTTTCAGAAATCTTGATCAAAGGTCACATGTCGTTTTCAAGGAAAAACAAAATTAAATATCTAACTCCAATTTAAATACCCTTTTACAGTAGAATGATTGAAAACTTGAATCTATTTTCTTCCTTATTCAATTTTTCATCAAAAAGTGGAAACCCATCATTAAATGAGATTTCCGAACACACGTATGCGACTTTACAAAAGGGGGTAGTTTTCAGTTTTAAATGATGTATTTTTTTCAAGTAATAAGAACAACGTCCGTCAAAACTTAACAAAATTTATAGAAAATTATGAACAAATATGTATTTATTAATATAACCATCTAGTATACCTCAATGAAAGTGAAAACTTAAGTTTTGGCCATATACGTTGAATTCGGTACATGCAAAACAGACAACAAAAATTATTTCAAAATATACTTATAATTGAGTTTTTACAATGTCATGACGATTTCTATGAAATAAATTTGTATTAATAGGAATATAAATCATTTTAAGATAAACTAACAACTTTAAAAAGATATGTTTTATGATAGAACAGCCTTTTATTCGTTTGAAAATGGAGAAAGTTTCGGTTATTCAATCCCAAACTAAGTGACGCAAGATAATATTTTTTTTTCTATGCAGGATAGATTAACATAGCACTAAATATACGTAACTTTAATCAGTAATTCAGACCTCAAATGACTTTTGTAATGTGGGAACGTTATTACGACGTTCTGACCCTTGGCTTGAATACATATGTTCGTAAGTGGAAGGTTTAGCAAATCTCGAATGTCAGTATTGGTCCATAGTGTTTAAAGAACACGACAAAATTCTTAAGCCACGAATCCTATAATAATATTGCGAATATGAATGTTAAACTTCGGACATTTAACGTGTTGTGCATTGCAATAGAGTGGTGGTCAAATGTTTGTGTACCACATATAGCGAGCTTTTATCCAGCATCATTGGACATCAATTTCAAACATTTCGTCATTGCAAAATACACTTTGGCCATATCAATCTATAAATGGGGGACATAAAACAACTGAAACATCAGTGCACCTCTAGGACAAATGTCAAAAGAACCCTGTATTGAAAGAAACGTCTTGTCCTGCTGCTTGCAACTCAAAATATCTCTAAACAAAAGTCAAGAAAAAACCCATCTCTGATCCGCATCGACAGTATACACTAGCCATGATCACATGACTGTAGTCTGCGAAATTTTTCCGATTATCGTGGTCGTTATGCCCTACAGTCTGGTCTGTATAATTGGGATAGCATTTATATCGCACTGCTGATGGTAACAAACTTTCTTCTGTGAATGTTCTTGTAATTCAGAATACAGTTTGACTCCCAGTAAAGGTTCATAGTGGCTGTATGACAAATTAGCATTAAACAGCCTTTACTTAAATGTTCTGTTTTAGAGAATGAAATTCCTTGTCTTGGTTGTAGTTTTTTTTACAATAGATGCAAGCATATGAAAGAGAGACGAAAGATACCAGAGGGACATTAAAAGTCATAAGTCCAAAATAAACTGACAACGCCATGGCCAAAAAAAAGGAAAACACCCACAGACAAACAATAATACACATAGCACAACCTTTGATAGCCGTGACTTCGATTTCTTGACTTGAGCCGGCTGCTATTTTATCTGTATGTCTCTAAGAAACATTAGAGGCAAGAGTAGTTTACCGATGCTTATGTTTTTAAACAAAGCTAGGGAATTCCAAAAGTTCAAAAGAGTTCAGTTCGGTTGTGTCAACAACATGTAACCCGTGTCATGCAAATCAAAATAAAATTGAGAATGGAAATGGGAATGTGTCAAAGAGTCAACAACCCGACCATAGAGCAGACAAAAAGTATCAATTTGTTACAAACAGGAATGGAACAAAACAATTAATTGCACATTTTCAGATCTGATCTGATACTTAGTATCTAAAAATCTTAAACCGCAAAAAGATGTTGCTAGTGAGTTGGGTCACGACAGAGCTTAAAGGTAATATTATTCGTGATACGGTGATATAAAACTTATTTTGTGTCTATTTCAGTCGCCAGTTCTTCATAATTAAGTACATGTCACCAAATTTAAATTTCCACGTTTGACACTCAGGTGTCACAATTGAAACAGAATCTGCTTAACCTTCCGGGGCACACGAGATAACCCCTGGTTTTCAGTATGTTTCGTGTTGATCTTTGGTGGTCTATGTAGAGTTTTGCAGAATTTTGTTTGTCATTTACGTCGTTCTTCGACTTTTACCATGCCGTTTTGATATTATCGTCGACTAATATGTTTGAATATCCCTTTAAAATCTGCGGCCTGTTTTATGTAGTCAGGGGTACACCCCTGTTCATGAAGTCAGTATTGACTCAACATGCACGAGCGTAAGGTATCATTTGAGATATGTGCACATTATACGATGGCGCAGAGGAGTGTAGTACATTGAGACATGGGGAAATTGACAATTGGAAAGTTAAAATCGCCCTCCAAAGTTTGTCATAGATTTTTGTTTGTAGTCGTCAATCTGTCTTAATATCAAAGAAAAGGTCAAGATATGAAGCGAACATTCTAGTTTCTGTAGTATCCTTTATCACAAGCTAACTGGGAAATGTAAGTACTGACTGACTGATGTGTGGGTAAAAGAGAGACAGGAAATCTTCAATATATCTGATTTTGAAATCAAAGAACTAAGCAAAATGGTTTTCTTTAGGTCTTTGAAAAGGTTCTGCATTTCAAATTGCAGTGCGAACTGTAAATACCACTATGTTATGTAGACTTATGCATCATTCGTATCCACTTTTATTATAAACAATTTTCAAGCGAATAGAATGAACCATAGATGTACATCTATGAATGAACTAAAGTCACAATCATCCGCGCAATTTCGGGTAAATTTCATCATTACACCAATCAACTGTGTCAAAATACCTCAATTTACTGTAAGTGGTAAAAAAATTCAATTATTCCACTTCCGCATTTAAGAAAATAACACTATTTAAGGGATTAAAATGAATGTTTGCTTCTTTGAAATGTTAAAGCCAAGTTTCAACGGACTTTCTAGTTTTGTTATCTTTTTGGGATTTTGTTGCATCTCTGTTTCTTAAATAAACAACTGAAAAACTTATTTTGCCTCTTATATAAATAAAATCATATTAACACAACCTTAAAAAGAAATACGGACATCCAAATAATTGAACGAAACAATAAAACATCAACAAAGACAAGTAATATCAAGTCCAAAATATTACAGGAAAACTATGTATTCAGCCCAATCATGGACGGGACACAACTATCCGGAATTTTTAAAGTTAATGATTGAATAGCAGAGATTTTTGAAAGTTTAAAAAATATCGTTTTAAACAATCTTACCTCATAAAAACATGTGTACATGAAAAGAAAAATTGCAGTTTTATTACTTTATAGTAGATACGATATAATCCATTCATCAGCGCTTTATTGTATGATGTTGGAATCAGGTAAAACACAAAATGTCCCCGTTAACAGTAGTTTTACCTTCATAATTTGTCATCAAAAGGCTTTTAGGATTATCTTTTTCGCCTAATGCATAGAGCATTATGTCTGATGTTTGAATAAAACAAAAAAGAAAGATATTCGAGGGCAGCTTTTGAATAAAAATCAAACTGCATGCCACTAATGATCTGCATTTGCTGACTAAAAGCTAAAATTAAAAAAAAAACTGCACCATACGACTTTTCGACGACCAATCTTAAATTCAAGTAAAATCATTTTTCCAGGACTGTGCCAATTTTTAGCCGTGTACCATGAAGTGAAATTAAACTCTTTTAATAATCGACTTTTTCCTATTCTGTCACCGCACTATTAAGGTAGTAATGAAAGTATAGGAGAACGAGAATGATAAGTTTAGAAGTTAACTAAAATTAGTAAAATTCGTTTGTTGGAATTGTTTTGAAAGAAAATTTTATATTATTTTACCTATGGTCATGATTTGTTGAACAGGTGTAGAGAGCACCTTTTGAATATTTCAAAAGTAAGAGCCTTCGATCCAATCTATGTATGGAATATTTCTAGCAATTATTTAAAATAAGCCTAAATATATTTATCATTTAAAAATTCAGATTCCGTCCTCGTTATATACGTTGAAATGTCTTGGCAGATCCGAATGTGCAGTATAAAGCAAGACATTCCTAAATTGGTCCATTGTATAAGAACGCTTAGTTAGTTTTCGTTAAACTTATAAATAAAGAGTTTTATCTGTTTTTGAAAATAGTATTTTTGCATCATAGAAATATGCATAAATTCTCGATTTCGCAGTCACAAAACACTTTCATCTAATGCTTGTAATCATACACAGTAGACTCAGTATATAGCACAGAATAAAAATCACATAAATGCAGTCTACTGGTATATAAGTTTATATAAATGATACACAATATAAGTTGAATTAAGTTTAATATAACTTAGTGCATAACTGCTCTAAATTGAAAGTAGCCATTGTTTACATTCACGATTGTTTATGTCGCAGATCCGTTACGTCATATGGCAGCTCAAGATTTGGAGGAGGTTCTGGGTCCATAATGTTAGACAATTTAGAGTGTTCAGGATATGAGAACGATATAGCTCAGTGTAAATCTAACGGATGGTACCAAAATGATTGTTCACACAGTGAAGATGCTAGTATTTCCTGTGGTGAGTATTGAATTACGCATATTTCGTGTGCATATTAAACAATATACTGAAAATATAAGCTATATTGACAGCTTTTACTTTTAAATCAGGAAAACGAAAATTTAGAAAATCACACTTTCACTTCACAGTTTTTCTGAAGCAATGGTTGTCTTTCCTTAAAAACTATGACTGCAGATAGTTTTAGATGTTCAGTTCAGGTTTTCTATTATTCTGTTTCTCTATAGAAGTACTGTTGTTTGCTTTGCAAACTCTTTGACAGTAACATACATAGTAAAGTTTTCAAGTGCCACGTTTAAGTCCATAGGATTCGGTATCATGCAAATGTTTATGACTACTTTGCTGTGGGTTATACGCATTAAGACTGTGAGGCCAATCATGTTTTCATCTAAGAATTTTTAGAAACAATATACATATTCAGTATGAAATAAATTGAATGATTTACTGTTGAGAGGGTCCATTTAATCAATTCTCCTTTATAATATATTCAAATAATAAAGGATCCCTTCTCTTATCGCAGACAACATTTGTAGTCAAATTGTATGTAGCAAAAATCTCTGAGAAGTCAGTAAAATATCTAATTTGACTGGTAAGTAATAAAGATAATTTAACTTCGATGTGAATTAGACTCCATGTAACTATGTCAAAAGTGCAAAATATCAATTTCAAATGTATCGTTAATATACATACCCCAAAAACTTGAATTCATCACTATAGTAGTAGAAATCCTGATAAATTTTAATTTCATTATTGCAACATACCATATTTTACGGATCTCACCGGACAATTATCATTCTTTTGTAATACTATATTTCATTCTTTATAGCAAATCCAAAATCATGTGAGTATTAAGTATTTGTTTTACTTATGTATCCTTATGATTATCTTTTATTGTCAACGAATTGCGAAACTCAGAAATTTAGATGTCGACGATTGTCACAATTGTTGAAATGAACTACTAATCTTCTCATTGTCTTTCAAAAGAGTATAAAATATGTGTTTTATACTTCATTTTATTGGTAATTGAGAGGATGATATTTCATTCTTCTACATGTTTTGCCTTGTTGATAATTAGTTTAGAATTAAAATAATTGTCAATTTAAATTAAAATGTTGTTATTGCAATTCATTGCTATCCAGCGAAAGATTTACATCAACAGTCAACGTTTACTACTATAGATATAAAAGACGAATGTTTGAATAACTGTCTTCATTTGAGCATGACGAAACCCGATTATTGATAACAACTGCATACAATCTGCCTATTTAAGTGTTAATCTATCATAAATTACATTGTGCATTAAAATTGGTAAATGCATGTAGTGTCATTGTAAGAGATATCATGGAAAATTTCCTTTCTCGTTGCTATAATCCCTACCCCTTTCCTTTTCCATGACTTGTCATCAGATGTGATATATAGATATAGGAAGATGTGGTGTGAGTGCCAATGAGACAACTCTCCATCCAAATAACAATTTATCACTGGATTTGTTTTTATAGTTGTGAGTAACTCGACGGGTGTACAGTATAACTCGAATCGATTATTCTGTAAAAGTGAAAACAACACGTTATTAATTTCATGCGTCCGAAACGCTTTTCTGGATTTACCTTCATCAGTAACGCTCAAAGCCGATTATTTGAAAGCCGAACATTTATAAGAACAGAAACATTGAATAGCTATATGATCAAGAAGGACATAAAAATGGCCAAATCCATTTAAAGTCAACTTTACCTGCGGGAGAAGAAACCTTAGTTTCTTTATAATTTAAGAATTAAAAAACGGACAATTTTAGAAAGGTTTGTAAAATGTAAACTGTAAAGATATTTTCATGTTTGTTGTTCCATTTGATTTCTTTCTTTTATAATAGGTTTATTTTCAAATGTATTTTAGATTCTGAATCTTCTACTTATCACTCTGATTCCACAACGTCTTATACACTTGGAGGACATGGTATTTACAGATTGATATATTTCCTTGTATTGTTGTATTTAAAATCAATTGAGAGTTTAATGTTATTCAGTTATTTATTTATATCAAGACTATCAAATTTTATTTAAGGCATAATAAGATTGCATAGGAATTCAGTTTATTTGTATTACCCTCTTTTTAAAGATTGTCATCAATTGGTACATTGTTGTCGAAAAGGTAAAATAACAGAAATACCGAACTCAAGGAAATTTCAAAACGGAAAGTCCTTAACAATTGGCAAAATCAAAAGCTTTAACACATCAAACGAATGGAAAACAACTGTCATATTCCTGACTTCGTGTTTACACTATCTCGTCTAGTTTTTGGGTATACCAAAGAATAAACGAAAATAGTATAAAAGTCACCCAAACAGCAACCAAACAATATCAATTTATGAAATTTTATTTAACATCAGATTATCACCCTTTTACTTAATTTAATCTATTTGAATAAAAGGCAGGAGTAATTTACCGATATTCAACCTTGCTTTGAAAAAAAAACCAAAGGTGATAACAAAAAGAAAAAAAGAATAACATCGAAATGGATCGACACCGGATGCGTCTTCAAAGTTAGTGCTTCCTTCTATGCATGTATTGCTCGCTGTGCCAATTCAGACTCAGTAACAATATTATGTAGATAATAGAACACAACAGGAAACACAACGGATCGATTAAGTATCCAAAATCTAAGACCACGAAAAGATGTTCCTCTTAAGATGGTGACCTTGTGAGATAAATATATATATATATAAGAAGATGTGGTATGATTTGCAATGGACAAACGGACAACCTCTCCAAGAAAAAAACTGACATAGAAGTCAGCATGTATCTTTCACCGTACGGCTTTATCAATTAGCACACATCCATACAATATAGCAAGTTGATTGGCCTCGAAATAACATTTGAACCGAGAAAACTAATGGCCTGATTTATATGCAAAATAAAAATCGAAAACAATATGTTAAACAGCAACATAACAACTACGGAATTCCAGGCTCCTGACTTGGGAAAAGTAAAGTAACAAAATACCGAACTCCGGGACAGACACATACAGAATGTGGAGGTGTTAAACATATTTTAGGAAGCCAACTCTCCACTAACTTGTGACTTAGACTAAAATTTCCAACAATACATATCCAGTGAAATTATTGTAAAACGTCATAAACAGTTGGAGAAAAACATGATTTCATGCAATGCCGAAATATAGATATCGACAGAATGTAGGATTATAGAAAAACAAATGATATGGGATATCCATCCATGACGCAAAATCAGTACATGCACAGCAAAAACACACAAAAAGCAAAGGAACAGCGCTGTCTATGTACGCTAGACAGGTAGAAATGTCTCCAAATAACTCTGCCACAGTTGTGTGTTTCCTTCAGAGACTCATTTTATCTAACCTTCTAGTTATATTCCAATCCTTCTTCAATCAAACCTGTTATTTTTAAGAATATAATTGTCTTGTTACAGGTAATATTTCAATACGCTTAACCGCAGGGAATCGAGGGTTACTAATGCTCTACTACAACGGAAGATGGGGCTATGTCTGTTACAACTCTAATCAATATGCATACCAGTTCAACTCAGTCTGTCGCTCTCTTGGATATTCGTCGTATGTAATTATACTGTTTGAATGATTTCATAAACAATGTTTATTATATTTTTGGAGAATTATAACGATTTTTCGGAAAATCCTGATGAAAACTAGATACGTTGATATGCAAGAGCAAATGATAATCAATAGCAATTATCAGATATATGTAGCATGCAGAATTTCTAAACATTTGTCATTTAACTGGTATTTCTTCCGTCTCGTGTGAGATTTCTGCGTCAAGTTTCGTCAAAACTAAAAAGCTTGATTCTTTATTGTTGTAGAGCATACAGCATATCCAGATACTATGGAAGTCGACCAGCTATAGTTACAGATTTTCATTGTCCTGGTTATTACTATAGCAATGGCGTAGAAGATTGTACTGGACGCAACTTCGGAGGCAACACTTACTGCAATTACAAGTTATATATTGAATGTGGTATGTAAAGTGAACAAATATATTATTGTACTGTTGTTGCACGGAATATTAAAACATGTGGAAGTATTTTGAAGATTGGCTTCATGATGCAATGATGGGCCTTCAACTCAATTGCATAATTTCCATTAGTATTGAAAATTAATTGTGGATTTGCATGGCGGATAATGCATGTATAGCAGGATACACTTACCCTGTCGACATATTCGGTTTCGCCCCTTTGGATTTGATGCAAATTGCTCAATTTTTGTTTGCTATCTTATTTTGTATTCGATTTATGAGATCTGAACTTCGGTAAGTACTGTTGCATTAATCTAAATTGTATATTAAATGTAAATTATTCAGTATGTTAAGAATAGTTCTAAAAGTTATGCGATTTAAATTACCGTTGTTTGTCTTTTGGTCTTTTCTTTTTGCCACGATTTTGTCAGTTTATTTTCTACTTATGAGTTTGAATGTCCTTATTGTATCTTTCGCCTCCTTTTAAACCTCTCTTTTGAAAAAAAATGATTACATTACATGTGTAATAAAGTACTAATTACCTTGCAGATTAAAATCGTGTTATCTGTATTAATCCATTGTGTTCGCATTTAATTTAATGTTACTCACATGTGTTTCTTTTTGTTATCATTTTGACAAAGAATATTTTATCATCTAGAAATATAGTTTAATTTCCATATACAGCATTGTAGAGGGTAATATAATTCAAAACATTTTGATATCAGTAAATGAAGGTTATTAGTTGATGCAAGATAGTTTACCTTAAAGTCGAGATACATAATCGATAGTTGCTGATTATAATCCATATCATAAAGAACATGTTTGGACATAGCACATGTTCTCGCTTTGATGCAAATTTTAAATAAAATGTTTAAGATGCTCTATTCTTTTAAATTGAATTTTGTATAAGAAATACATATCTGTATCCCTGTTCTCACAATTGGATTAATAAAATTAATCAGGTGAATGCTTGGACGTTTGTTGCAAACTGGAATGCAAACAATAAGTTATTAAACATATATGGCTTCTAAGACTTTATCATGTTTCGAGTGTCTGGTTCCTGATAAGGTTGAAGGAAAACAATCTAAACATATCGACATCCAATTTAGTACGCATGTTATGTCCGTGTCTTCTCTCCTTTCTAGTGAGAGGTTAAGCTAGCTATAAAACCAGGTTTAATTCACCATTTTTAACATGAAGAAATGCCATTACTAAGTCAGGAATATGACAGTTGTTTTCTATTCGTTTGATGTGTTTGAGCTTTTGATTTTGCCATTTGATAAATAACTTTCCGTTTTGAATTTTCTGGAGTTCGGTATTTTGTTATTTTCCTTTTTTTATTTCAGACTCGTTAACCACCGAGGAGTCAGTTACAAAGCCTCTCTATTCAGGTATGCATACCGTTATAAGTTGACATTTGTTTTATTTCAAGATTTTAAATTGTCCTTTAAAGAAGAAAATATATTAATCTTGAATAGCTTATAAATTTAGGTGAAAATTTATGCAAAACTCTGTTAATAAATTGATGATATGACATCCAAAGTATGTCCGTGGGGATCACGAGTCGGAGAAGGACAGTCACAACATTAAAAGATAAGATTAAACAATATTATCTTCTCTAAAACTCGATTCAATGTAGTATGAAGGGTAAGCAGTTTGTGCTTTATGGGTGCTTTTGAAAAAGCTACATGTGTTAAGGCTTAAGTGGAACGTGATACCCAGTCATACTCTCGGCATTATACAAAGCAGATTTATAGATATTGTACGTACATTTAAAGTCTTTAAATTAAGTTCATGACCAAGTGTAAAAGGAAAACTTGAAACAGATTTAAAAGACAATTGCTACAACAAGACTGTTAAAAAAAAAAGAAAAAAACCACAAACGTCGCAAAATTGCCCCAAATAGAGCACTAAAACCTATATAAATGTTGTCATATTTATTGCAAGCAAATCTTTAAGTTCTAAATTTATAACAAATACATGTATTTACAAACGTTATGTTATATTTTTTCAGGAGAAACTAGTGTTTCGTATACGAGTAAGTTTAACTAAAATATCAAAAGTTAAATCTAGCGTTCAGAAAGTGTCTTAACATTTCATTTCGGCGTGTTCAACAATAAATGCCTAAATATAACAATTTTCATTATGCACGAAATCAAAAATTCTTAGAAGAATTTTTTTATTTGTCTTTACTTAATCCAAGTGATTTTATATTCAAATAAAAACAAGAAAAGGGATTATCATTTATTTCCTAGTAAAAAGTAACTTTCGTACTTAAAAGAAGATATTATACATTATCATGATTATATTACTATTATTTTAATTTTTCAGATGTAAGGCTAGTCGGTGGTAATTATTATTGGGAAGGACGTGTTGAAATATATCATAATGGAGCATGGGGAACTATTTGTGATGACAACTTTGACACAAACGAAGCTAAAGTAATATGTGCAATGTTGGGGTACAACAGATATGGGTAATTCACTCTAGCATCTCATAAAAGTTAAATTCATGTTACTTCAGTAGAAAACTCAGGTCCCAACTCCATTAAACACAGTCGACAATGACTGATTTGTTGGAACTCGTCTTTGGTATGATGTTCTAGATACGATTTTAATCATTTTGATGAAAATATTTGATTTCATAGTTCTGATGGTAGTTTAATTAGAAGCGTGCTTCAGACTAAGCAAATTTTGAATGTATTTTTGGTATTTGATAAACCGTATGCTACTATTAACGTTCATACAACACAAGTCTTTAAAATAACCATCGTTTGTTCACTCATGAGCAAAAGTTTTAAAAGCCAAATATAAAAACGTTTGAGAGTATTATAAAACCAAAAGGGCCTAACAGAACGCCCAACAGTTTGAAGGAGCTGAAACCTCTAGTTTGGCAGTAGCATGCGTTTAAGCGTTAAAAATCAATGAAGTACTGGTTTTACACATTACATTATATACATTTTAAGAAAATCTTATACTTTCGTACTGGATTGAAAGAAAACCCACTCATCTTTAAATATAATTATTTTGAACATTAAATACGAGAGATTTATAATTATTTTTGTAATTTGCATTTTTCGTAGTCTTAGATGAATCACAAAAGTTTTCATTTGCATGGATGACAAAACAACGCACACAAATTTTATCCTAATATCAACATTTTGTTGAACTACGAAGATTTATTACGATAAAATAATGCAACAACAGTTAAATAATGTAACGCACTTAGGTTAATGATTTACTCTAGATATATAAATATATATAAGCCTCTGAACCGCGATGGTATCGCTGACGCGCAATGGTTTGACGCTAAAGTGCGTTTTGATACCACCGAAGTACGATGGTGGCATTGTGACGCTATTGTGTTGATAGCTGCGCCGATGGTAACGCTGAAGTGCGATCGATTACATAAAATATATTTTCAAATCTTTTCATGTTGATGGTAGAAGTCAATCTGTTTGTTAGAAGCAATTTTCAAATTTGTTAAGTTAATAAGGGCTTATAATCATTTGATACTTCGGGAAACGGGGAGTGATTGGTGGAGAGGTGATTTTTAGCGGAGATTTGTTTTCGAAATCTACAAAGGTTATGTGTGTATGAACGGTGGAGCGTGGCGTTCTCTAAATACATCCGGGTTCACAAACTGCCTCGGACTTTCCGTATTATGATATTATGATATTTCGTTAAACGAGTAACTAATTAGAGGAACCAAGTAAAGATATAATATTAACGCAGAATTAAATTCACATGCAGAAAATCAAAGATGATGATTTCTCATTTAGTTTGCAACTGTAACTAAGGACATGCATAGACAATACCAAGTGTTATTTATATACTAACTGTTAAACAAATCTTCATTGAATAATCGATTATTCGTAGATTTAAAACTGGCCATCACGATTGATATAGTCTATCGCACAATAGCGAACGGCAGCGTGACCATCGCGCTTCAGCGTCTCCATCGCACCTATGGGTCCTACATATATATTCATGGTTGTACAGTACAACATGCCACTTCACTTTAACTAGAAGGATTGAAGTCGTATGCCTCGGTGTCACAACATCACATTCTAAAGAAAAGTAATCCGTCGAATGCTTATTCCTGGATTGTTGTATTTATTTAGGAACACCAACTGATAATGTTTTATTTGTCTGTTGAGTAAAGGTTTTGACACTACTGAACAATATTGATAAACGTAAAAGTAATTTACAGATGTTAAACTCTTAGGATAGGTCATTGTGTATTGCCTTTGTAAATTCGTGATGTTCCTAAGTGAGCAGCAACATTCGGTCGATTCCGACCAATTAGAATTATGAGAATATTTTACATTAAGATTTAAATCATTTTAGAAGCGTAACAGCATATGGAAATGCTGTGTTTGGTAAAGGGTATGGATCAATTATGTTGGATAACTTAAAGTGCAATGGATATGAAAGCGACATATCGCAGTGTTCATCAAATGGATGGAACAGACATAATTGTGGTCATGGTGAAGACGCTAGTGTTTCTTGTCGTAAGTACATTTGAATTAGACTGTACCTTTTGTTGGTTCACTGATTGTTATCTCAAACTATTTTATGTGTCACAAGTCAGTGAACTTGTAAGGGGTTTTCATGTGGAGAAATATATGTAAATCGCAGATCCTTTGAAGTCTTTGTTACATTTATTATTAACTAGATTTTTAAGCCTTTTACACTATTGGTAAGAAACATTTTTATAGACATCTGTGTATCACGAACAACAATATTTTAATAACTAGATGTATGTTGGTTATTTGTGTCGTTTGGTTGTAGTCACATTAACGTGTAATTTTTTCTATAACTTGGAGGCTGTCATTTGTCGTCCGTTGTCGTCGTTTACATTTTTGCCTATTATCGCGGAAATTATAATAGATAAACATACAAAAATTATCAACAATACAAGATCTTCAAATAAGTTGAAATTATCAAATCGTCAGTCAACACCTTATTGACATTATTTCCCCTAAGAGACGATTTTCCCAATTTTTTTTTTTTTTTTGGTGTTTTTTGCCTATAATCTTGAAAACTATAATAGATAGATAGAAACCTTAAATAGCCTAAATAATCAGCATTACAATATCTACACATAAGTTAAATGGTCGAAATCTTAAGTCGACTCGTGATTGGATTTAGTATCCTTTAATGGTAATTTACCATTTTTTTGC
Source organism: Mytilus coruscus (assembly GCA_017311375.1). Taxonomy (NCBI): domain Eukaryota; kingdom Metazoa; phylum Mollusca; class Bivalvia; order Mytilida; family Mytilidae; genus Mytilus; species Mytilus coruscus. Next base: position 109,083 of record JAASAO010002344.1, read on the forward strand.
ATTCTTTGCCTATTATCTTGAAATCTATAATAGATAAATAGACACTTTAAAATGATAAATGACCAGCATGATAAGATCTACAAATACGTTAAGAGCCAATCCGCCAGAAAACCATGCAATATTCAGAAAATCGTCCAAATCAACAATCACAACTTGACAAATTCTTATACATCATCTTAATCCTTGACATAAAATAAAAGAATTTTACCACTTAATTTTTCCCAGAATCGTATCTATTTTAGTAACAGCCTCATTTGCATAATTCTGTTAATTCATAATGAAACCAAGGAAAAATCCAACTTTTTATGCCTTTTAAGAATTACCCAGAAGCATATTAAATGGGGTAGTTGAGTTTTAGAGTAATGTCAGCTGGAATTCATCCATTTTACTATGTTATGATTAATACAAATGAAAATTTAAACGATTTGGCACACTGCCAGGAGCACAGACACAAAGGTGGGTTTTTCATACATGAATTTACGTGGTTTTCATTCGCTTCTATCTTGCAAGACCCATTCCGGATATGTTTGCAACTTATATCGGTTTTAACTATGGGGTATGTTTTTATCAAAACAAAATATTAAGCTTGGCAAATGAAAATTAAATGTTAATTTATGCCTTGGAAGAATGGTGATTATAGTCCCAAATAGACACATTTTGATTTTGATTTTAATTAAATTCTAAACACAATTGTGTAATAAAATGGCTCATAAAATCATTTAAAAAGTAAAATCAATTTGTCTAAAAATGAAATAAGACGTTTTGTACTGCAAGTGCAAAATCAATAAATTGTCTGAAACCAGGAGTCCATCTTTTATGCTCTTCCATTGACTTATCTCCTTTGGTAAGATCTCAACCATGTCAGCTCCCAGTGTTAACTGGCCACCCGCTGATTGATACTTGAACTATTTAAAATATCTGAATGCACTAAAGACCAAAATAGCATTTCCAAAAGAATGATTACTGCCAAGAAATTTGACAATCATGACAATATTTATAATTTACCAGACAATAATTTAGTGAATAAACATGATAAATATAGATTGGAAAAATAAGGCCATTAACAGCAAAACGTGTTTTAGATTTCAACGAGCAAAACAAAAATATTCTAAATCATTCTTAGTAAAAACGTGAGGAGTGGAACCACCTTGAAGACACTATTATGCATATGCTCGCACCAGAATTGCGATTGAGAGTGTCAAAACTGCTCTGGCGCACCATCAATAAATCAACGACACTCTCTACCATTGTATTGAAACCAGCATTGGTAACCAAACATATTCATACAGATACAGACTACCATTCATCTCAGAAGTCTGAATAATACTGAAAACTATGGTGTTGAATTTCCAACAGGACTCCTTATTATTTTTATAAGACAAGGAGTGGTTTACATCATCTTGTCTTCGAATATGCTCGAAGTACAGGGACTTTTATGGAATTCATTGACATAATAGTCAAGTAAGATGTCAACATCCTGTCCAACCCTGTTCCAGCAAAGACAAAGCTGACCAAGGATCTTCACCCTTTCATAACAGGCTGTATACAGGACGAGTTATTCCAGTAGGAACAGGTAGAAATCTTACAATCTATTTTCATTTGTTCCTTATAGTCAATCTGAAATTAGGGACCAATATTTGATACATTAGCTAGATTAAAAAGGGGAGGGGTTGAAGGGCATGTGAATATTCTTTTACACCTGACCTGTTTCTAAGACATCTTATTTATCCAGCGGCAAAGTGCAAACAAATAATATATATCCGTATATACATTGTTCTGTCTTGGGTCCATTTGTTTAATTTGATTATAAAAAGCAAGGGTCCGAGGGTTAGAATGGTCAAAATATTTATGTCCTGGTCAGCTACGGACAGAATTTTAATTTTCAAGCTATTAACCAGGGTACAATATATATTTATTTTCTGCTTAAAAAATCAATTTATAGACCATAATCATGATAATAATCTAAATTTATTTCAACATGTTCAACATTTATATGTAGCAGGACAGGTTTTACTCCTTCCCTAAGTTATATTTTCAGTTCTTACTGGAAGTTGTTCAGCTGTTTGTCTACTAAAGAACTTTTATCTCTTGGAAAAGCCTCATACAAATACATGTTTTACATACAGCATACTGTACATGTAACACTAGACAACTTTATCCAGAGAATAATATTTTTAATGAACTAATAGGCCATGGAGACTAAAAAATCAAAAGTATTGCAAATTTTGTAAAGTTCTATTTTAGGACCCTACATGTACATGTATGTAGATTACTTCTAGAGCCCTTTTAAAAGAAAAAAATACATTTAAACTACATGCACAGTGATGCTACACTACCCTACATTTCCTGTCTGATATATTTTATTTCATGTAAAACAAAATTGAACAATTATTTTATAGTTTAACACTTTTTATTTGTAGGGCTATGCAAGCAATGCTCAATTAAGATGAGTTTTTGTAAAAGTGACAATAGCCAGGTCAAACTAAATACATGTATAGAAGAAGATATTGGTAAGATATTATTAACTTATATATCATGTATATTAATTTAACTGTTTGTATAATATGGTAATCATGCAAAGTATATGTAATCACTTATATAATAATTATACATGTACATATGTACTACATCAGTTTTATTGAACATGTCTTTGTTAACTTGGTTTTCCCATTGAAAAATCACTTTACTAATTTAATTTGTAGTACTATATTTGGCGGCTTCTATAGTTTCCATTCAATAACTAACAATGACTAATGAACTGTTCATACATTCCATTTCAAATATAAAAGGGGAGATTTTATTGGTACTTTTGAAGATATTTCACCTGTTAGATTAATTGATTGGTTGTTGGTTGCTAATATTCAATGGCAAATAGTTCATGCATGTTTACACAAATGGTTTAGGACAAGAACAAATTAAAATAAATACTTTTTTGGGGATCTCAAATATTTCCTTCATCTAACCATGTATTTAAATTTAAGATGTTGCAATTGGGCCCCTATTTTAAATTGGTTCACATTGATTTCAAAATGGTCCAAAATTTTTTTTATTTCTACAAAAATTGAATTCTTGAGGTTCTTTGATATACAAAATGCAAATGTTTAATATTTAGATTTTTATACGACCGAAAACAAATTTTGCGGTCGTATATTGGTATGACGTTGGCGTCGTCGTCGTCCGAAGACACATTGGTTTTCGCACTCTAACTTTAGTTTAAGTGAATGGATCTCTATGAAATTTTACCATAAGGTTCAATACCACAAAAGGAAGGTTGGGATTGATTTTGGGGTTATGGTGCCGACAGTTAAGGAATTAGGGGCCAAAATAAGCATTTTGTAACTTCCAGACATAACTTGTGTGTTAATGTATGGATCTCTCTGACATTGTACCACAAGGTTCCATATCACAAAGGGAATGCTGGGATTGATTTTGGGGGTAATTGCCTCAAAATTTTAGGAATTGGGGCCAAAAGGGCAAAACAAGCATTTTCTAGTTTCATGACAATAACTTGTGTGTAAGTGTATGGATCTTTCTGAAATTGTACTACAAGGTTCCATATCACAAAGCAAAAGCTGGAATTGAGTTTGGGGTAATTGCCCAAAACGTTTAGGAATAAGGGCCAAAATAAGTATTTTTCTAGTTTCCAGACAATAACTTGTGTTCAAGTGTATGGATTTCTCTGAAATTGTACTGCAAGGTACCATACCACAAAGGAAGGCTGGGATTGATTTTGGGGGTAATTGCCTCAAAATTTTAGGAATGAGGGGCCAAAAAGGGGCAAAAAACAAGCATTTTTCTAGTTTCAGGACAATAACTTGTGTGTAAGTGTATGGATCTTTATGAAATTGTACCACAAGGTTCCATGTCACAAAGGGAAAGCTGGGTTTGAGTTTGGGGGTAATTGCCCTAAACGTTTAGGAATTTGGGGCCAAAAAGTGGCCAAAAAACAAGCATTTTTCTAGTTTCAAGACAATAACTTGTGTTCAAGTGTATGGATCTCTCTGAAATTGTACTGCAAGGTACCATACCACAAAGGGAAGGCTGGGATTGAGTTTGGGGGTGATGAATCATAAGGGGTTCAAAAATTAGGGATTTTTTTCCTTTTATTTTCTTTAAAATTTTCCATTTTCATGATTTTAAATTGGTTATTTCTGATTTATATATAAAAGCAAATAATAATGATATGGTTTGAATAGGTAATTAAAATTTTAAGTTCTCAGACCACATTCATTCTGTGTCAGAAACCTATGCTGTGTCAAATATTTAATCCCAATCCAAATTCAGTGCTGGATCAAGCTTGAATGTTGTGTCCATACTTGGCCCAACTGTTCAGGGTTCGACCTCTGCGGTCGTATCAAGCTGCACCCAGCGGAGCATTTTATTAACTTTGGTCCGGTTTTCAAATTTGTCCACATTTTAAAGTCCAAAGGGTCCAAATTTTTAACTTAGTTTAATTTTAAACAAAATTGAACTCTAATTAGGGTAATGTATGGTTCTTTGATATACAGAAATAATCACATATCCTGAATATAAATATGTACTGAATCTAACCTGTATTTAGTTTTGGGCCCTGTTATGAAATTGGTTTACATTGAGGGCCAAAGGGTCCAAAATTAATCTAAATTTGAAATCTCAATTTGATATTGGGGTTCTCTGATATGCTGAATCTATTAAACTATTTAAAGATATACCATGTTTATTCTGTGTTAGAAACCTATTCTTTGTCAAATATTTAATTCTATTACAAATTCAAAGCTGTATCATAGATATAGGAAGATGTGATGTGAGTGCCAATGACTGTATCATGCTTGAATGTTCTGTCCAAACTTGCATTTTTCTTCATCTTCAACAAATTTGTACTTTACTGAGATAACTGGTGTTATCTTTTAAATGAAACTTTAATGAAAAGATGAGCACAATCATGACAATATGTGGATGATTTTCTGATGTCAAACATTTTCAAGATGGCCACCAAGGATGGCAAAAAAGTTGTCAATTTTATTTCCTGTCAGTGGTATACATGTACACGTATATGAAATATAAAAATAATGTGGTAGGATTGCCAACAATGAGAACAAGTGACATAGTGGCCTTCAACAATGAGCAAGACCCATACTGCATATATATTCAGTCATAAAAGGCCCCAAAATAAGAAAAGTAAAAATATGAAAACTAACAGTCTGATTTATGTATGTATGCTTTGTGGTTTTCAGATCTAGACTCACAGCTAACCTTTCTGTCAACAACAACTGAACTCTCACAGCAGTCAGCATCAACTTGGGAGACTGATAATGCTTCTGACAGAAACAATTTCAACCAACCAAACAAGCAACAGAAACTTTCCAACTTTAAAACATCAGTTAAATCTTCCATGGGATGATGTCTCAAAAATAGCAGTTCATCATTTATGGAGATTTTAATGTTATGGATTTTCTTTACAAGAAAGTTAATGTACACTTGCTTTATAGTAAAACCTAGCCGTTCAAGTATAAAAAAACACATTCAACTTTATTGAAATTTGAAGATTCATATGACTTATTTTAATTCTGTTATTTCCCAGGATGTGATGTAGAGCCTTATAGGTACAGTAATCTTAACAGCTATCCAATTTCATTCAAAATTCTTTATACATTTTTCACTAGTATATATAGACTAAGTAATTTTTTTTTGTCTAGTTATGGGAATTTTTTTTTATATGCATTTATGATTTTCATGTTTGTATTGACCACATTGCAGCAACATAGATATAGGTACCTAGCAAATCTTGCCTTGTTAGCATACTAGGCTCAAAGGATCATAAAAAAATTTCCATCACTAAGTGTCTGTTAAAATCATCTCTATATTGTAACTATTTACAGTTTTCTCTTAACATTGTTGGGTTGATGTTTAAAGCATTATCTTAATAACTTTAGAAGAAGTATATATATATATATATATATATATATATATATATATATATTGATAAAACTATCAACATGACAAGATCTAAATAGTTATACCCAAAATTTTTCTGAAAAATTGGACATAACATCAATGAGCTATTATCCTGAAATGTGTAAATTTACAAATTTTCACAGTTTTCTGCTATTATCCGACAGCTATATCAATATATTATAAGAATAAATTGCAAAAGTGGTCAGAAGAAACTTTTTTTTAGTCTGAACTTATTCTGAATTGTTTAACTTCTTATTTTAAATTTATTGCTTTTAAAATATGTGTTTTTATCGTTTTACATGTTTTAGGTGCACAATTTGTCAATACGAGCTATTTCAGCTCCTGGGAGCCTCTAGATTTATAATGAATAATTTGTATTTATGTATGATTATTTTT